>APFE030573853.1:274057-291215 GCA_000404065.3 Pinus taeda | reverse complement strand
ACCACCCCCCTTTCCAAACTTAATCTAATTAGCTCACTTTAAAAAAAAAAAAAAAATTTATGTGACCCACTTTTATAAATAAATGAAAGTCACTTTTACAATGGTACTTTATGATCTACCCACTAAATTGTAACTTAAATAAAAGATAAATAGACTTTAGAATTATAAGTGACTCACTTTTTATAATGGGTGATAACACTTTTACATAAAGTAACTTTTAAACATAAGATACATGTGCTTTTTGAAAAAGTAACTCAACAAAAAGAAAAAGTAAGACTTGAACTCACGACCTCTATTCTCATAAAGTAACTTTCGACCAAGTGAGCTAGTTTAAAAGGTTAGTGATTATTGGAAAAAATGAAGGATTTTTTTTTTTTTAGTCGCTGAAGATTTAGGGTGCATTCTTACCTGAAAAAGCTCTTTTTGCCTACAAAACAAAAACCAAAAAACCCAACACGAACATACAAAAAAAACCAAACCTTCTAGCTTGAAGTTAGCTTTTGTCGAAAACTAAATATTTTCCTCAATGTTTCTGATTTTCTGAGATCACACTAAGGCACAAAGAAAATAGCATATGCATGAGACAAATCCTTCATTTCTGTTTCTGATTTTCCCAGATCACATAGAGTCGTGGGACAAAGAGCATACACAGAAATGAAAGGTATAGATCCGGTAATAAAAAATAGAGAGATAAATAACTAAAACTGCAAATAAAGATTGTATACCCCCAGATCTTAAAAATGACGTACCTAAGGCTACCAAAAACCTTTTCGCATGAAATGAAAGGGGTTCCTCACTGGAACAGATGCTCCTAACACAATAGAGCAGACCTCTCGGCTCGAAAGTAGTCAAAAATAGTAGATCTAGGAAATGAAAATCGGATGCAGTTGTACTAGCTTCTAATTTGGATCACCAACAGATGCGGCCCTCAAATAGCTCTGATACCATTTAGGAATTTATATGGTAAGTTCCTCAGACAGAACATCAAAGGACACCACTCACAAACAGATCACAGATCAATACACTAGTATTCTTGACGTGGTTAAAACCCTCAAAGAGGGAAATAGTCCATGACTTGAGCTAACGCGGCCACTTCAGGCAATTTATTAATAAAAGAATGAAAATTTACATAAGCTTATCTCATGAACGGTCACCCTACAAATGACCCTCCATGCTCTTTAAATAGATATCATGGACCAATCGGGTGTTAAGCCACGGATCAAGTGTCGGTAATACCAATGAGAGAATGAACAGTCAGATTACTTCATGTCTAAAACATATCGTGACCGTCAAATTGTAAGTTACAAAAGTACATAGTAAAGAAATACACTTTACCTAACTCTACACTAGACCAAGTTATACTTAACTATTTCCTATGTGTCGGAATATCCTACTATTGCAAATTTTGATCCCTTGGGTTTCTAATATTTTTCCCTTGGGTTTATTCGTTCCTTGGGTTTACAATATCAAATGCTTGGGTTTTTTCGTTCTTCAAGTTTTTAATACTAATAAGTCAATTGGTTTATCATTTAATCCCTTGGTTTTATTAATCCCCTCAGCTTAAAATATTAAGTCCTAAGGTTTATTAATCATTTGGGTTTTTAATATTAGTTCATTGGGTATATTGATCCCTTGCATTTATTAATGATTTGTTTTTATAATATTAATGCCTTGGATTTGTAATATTAATATTGCCTTGGGTTTATTGATATCTTGTATTTGTAATATTAATAATCCCTTGGTTTTATAAAACCCCAATATTAAGGGTTAAATATTCGTCCAACTATTTATGATTATTTCAATATCACAATAGATTAATCTAATATGGAAATCAACCATGTTTATTTTAGGGTTTATAATAGTCATGTTAGGGTTTATATTTGTTGGGTTTATAATTTTTATCCCTTAGATTTATTATTCCCTTTGGGTTTATAATATCAATCATTTTGGTTTATTGATCTAAGGGTTCATGTTCCTAGGGTTTAATATTATTCAACAATGGTCAACAATAAACAACCATTGTAGATCTTTTGTGATCTTCATTTTGTGTAGTGTTATTTTTCGGAGTCATCACATTCATGATTTTATTGTATCAACATTTCAAACCAACCTCTGTGATTCGTCATCATGATCAAATCCTGATGATGAACCACAAAGGTTGGTTTGAAACGTCGATACAATAAAATCATGAATGCAATGACTCCGGAAAATAACACTACACAAAATAAACAACCATGTTCGACCATGATCAACCATGGTCCAACATCGCACTGTGACAAGGATTGTTCAATATGAAAATCAACCATGCCCAACCATGTTTATTTTAGTATTTTTAATATTTATCTAAGGGTTTTTATAACTAGGGTTTATAATATTACTCCCTTGGGTTTAATATTATTCCCTTGGGTTCAAAATCCCTTGGGGTTTTAGTATTAATCCCTTGGGTTTCTTCTTCCTTTGATTTTATAATACCAATCCCTTGCGTTTATTATTCTCTTAGGCTTATAATATCAAACATGGTTAACCATTGTCAATCATAGCCAACCATGATCAACCATGGTTGAATGTCGCATTGTGACAAGGATTGTTTCACCATGAAAATAAACCATGTTTATTTTGTCTTAATATGAAAATCAACAATGGTTAAGGATGGTTATTGATATTTATTTTTTATTTATAATATTCATTGTGGGGTATAAACAACTTGGATTTATATTATTAACCCATTGGGGTTAACATATTAATCATTTTTGTTTTTAATATTGATCCCTTGCGTTTGTCGATTCCTTAGGTTTATAATATTAAACGCTTAGTTTTATTTGTTCTTTGACTTTATAATATTAATAATTCCTTTGGTTTATCATTTTATCCCTTGGGTTTATTAATCCCTTGACTTTAAAATTTTAATTACTAGGGTTGATTAATCGTTTAAGTTTTTAACATTAGTTTATTGGGTTTATTTATTGCTTGGGTTTAATTGATTGCTTGGGTTTATTAATCAATTTATTTTTTTATGATATTAATGCCTTGGGTTTATAAAATTAAAAATGCATTGGATTTATTTCATCCTTTTATTTATAAATAATAATAATAATCCCTTAGATGTATAATAATAATAATCCCTTTGGTTTATTAAACCCCAATATTAAGGGTTTAATCTGTTAGGTTTATAATGTTTTCTTTTTAGTTTATTTATTCTTTGGGTTTATAATACTAACAATATCTAAGGTTTACTGATCGCGTGGGTTTATAATATTAATAATCATAGGAGTTTATCAATCCTTTGTTTTTAGAATATTAATTCCTAGGCTTTATTAATCTCTTATGTTTGTAATATCGATCCTTTGTGCTTCTTGATACCTTAGCTTTTTAATATTTATCCTTGGGTTTACTAATTCGTTGGGTTTATAATATTAAACGGTTGGATTTATTAATTCTTTGGGGTTATAATATTAATAATCCATTTGGTTTATCAATCCCTTGAGTTTAAAATATTAATTCTTAAGGTTTATTAATCTCTTCGGTTTTTATATTGTTTTGTTGGGTTTATTGAGTCCTCGGGTTTATTAATCGCTTGGATTTATTAATCCTTTGTGTTTATAATATTATTTTGTTGGGTTTACTATTTCCCTTGGGTTTATAATATTAAATGCTTAGTTTATTTGTTTTTTAAGTTTATAATATTAATAATTCCTTGGGTTTATCATTTAATCCCTTGGGTTTATTAATCCCAAATATTAATATTTAAATAATAGTCCTAAGGTTTAATATTAATCCCTTAGGTTTACAATATTCATCCCTTATGTTTATTAACCTCTTGGGTTTATAATATTAAGAATCCCTAGGGTTTATTGATCCCTTGGGTTTATAATATTCATAGTCATGTGGGTTTATCAATCATTTGGGTTTAAAATATTAATTCCTAAGCTTTATTAATCCCTTCTATTTTTAATATTGATCCCTTGCAATTTTTTATCCCTTGGGTTTCTAGTATTTTCCCATGAGTTTATTCATTCATTGGGTTTATAATATCAAATGCTTGGGTTTTTTCATTCTTCAAGTCTATAATATTAATAATTCCTTTAGTTTATCATTTAATCCCTTGGTTTTATTAGTCCCCTGAGCTTAAAATATTTATTCCTAAGGTTTATTAATCATTTGGCTTTTTAATATTAGTTCGTTGGGTTTATTGATTCCTTCGGTATATTGATCCTTTGCATTTATTAATCATTTGGTTTTATAATATTAACGCCTTGGGTTTGTAATATTAATAATGCCTTGGGTTTATTGATCTGTTGTATTTGTAATATTAATAATCCCTTGGTTTTCTAAAACACCAATATTAAGGGTTAAATATTTGCCCAACTATTTATGATTATGTCAATATCACAATAGATTAATCTAAGATGGAAATCAACAATGGTCAACCATGTTTTTTAAGGGTTTATAATAGTCATGTCAGGGTTTATATGCATTGGGTTTATAATTTTTACCCTTAGGTTTATTATTCCCTTGAGTTTATAATATCAATCCTTTCAGTTTATTGATCTAAGGATTCATATTCCTAGGGTTTAATATTATTCAACAATGGTCAACAATAAACAACCATGTTCAACCAAGATCAACCATGGTCCAACATCTCATTGTGAAAAGGATTGTCTCAATATGAAATCAACCGTGCTCAACCATGTTTATTTTAGTATTTTTAATATTTATCTAGGCATTTTTATACCTTATGTTTATAATATTACTCTCTTGGGTTTAATATTATTCCCTTGGGTTCAAAATCCCATGGGGTTTTAGTATTAATCTCTTAGGTTTATTATTCTTTTGGTTTTTTAACATCAATCCCTTGGGTTTATTATTCTCTTAGGTTTATAATATCAATCATGGCCAACCATTTTCAATCATATCCAACCATGATCAACCATGGTTGAATGTCGATTTGTGACAAGGATTGTCTCACCATGAAAATAAACCATGTTTATTTTAGCGTTAGTAATATTTATATTAGGGTTTACCAATGTTGGGTTTATAATATTAGTCCCTTGGGTTTAATATTATTTCCTTCAGTTCATAATCCCTTGGGGTTTTAATATTAATCCCTTGGGTTTATGTTTCCCTTGGGTTCATAATATCAATCCATTGGGTTTATTATTAATTCTTTGTGTTTATAATATTATTTTGTTGGGTTACTATTTCACTTAGGTTTGTTATTTCCTTCAGTTTATAATATTAAACACTTAGGTTTATTTGTTCTTTAAGTTTATAATATTAATAGTTCCTTGGGTTTATCATTTAATCCCCTGGGTTTATTAATCCCCAATATTAAGGTTTAAATAATAGTCCTAAGGTTTGATATGAATCCCTTAGGTTTACAATGTTTATCCCTTCAATTTATTAACCTCTTATGTCTAAAATATTAACAATCCCTAGGGTTTATTGATCCCTTGGGTTTATAATATTCATAGTCATGTGGGTTTATCAATCCTTTGGGTTTAAAATATTAATTCCTAAGCTTTATTAATCCCTTTTGTTTTTAATATTGATCCCTTGGGTTTCTAATATTTTTCCATTAGGTTTATAATATCAAATGATTGGGTTTTTTTGTTCTTCAACTTTATAATATTAATAGTTCCCTTGGCTTATCATTTATTCCCTTGGTTTTATTAATCCCCTCAGCTTAAAATATTAATTCCTAAGGTTTATTAATCATTTGGGTTTTTAATATTAGTTCGTTGGGTTTATTGATTCCTTGGGTATATTGATCCCTTGCATTTATTAATCATTTGTTTTTATAATATTGATGCCTTGGGTTTATTTATCTCTTGTATTGGTAATATTAATAATTCCTTGGTTTTATAAAACCCAATATTAAGGGTGAAATATTCGTCCAACTATTTATGATTATATCAATATCACAATAGATTAATCTAATATGGAAATCAACCATGGTCAACCATGTTTATTTTAGGGTTTATAATAGTCATGTTAGGGTTTATATGCGTTGGGTTTATAATTTTTATCCCTTAGGTTTATAATATCAATCATTTCGGTTTATTGGTCTAAGGGTTCCCAAGGTTTAATATTATTCAATAATGGTCAACAATTAACAACCATGTTCGACTATGATCAACCATGGTCCAACATTGCATTGTGATAAGGATTGTCTCAATATGAAAATCAATCGTGCTCAATCATGTTTATTTTAGTATTTTTAATATTTATATAAGGGTTTATAATATTACTCCCTTAGGTTTAATATTATTCCCTTGGGTTCAAATCCCTTAGGGTTTTAGTATTAATCCCTTGGGTTTATTGTTCCTTTGGCTTTATAATATCAATCCCTTGGGTTTATTCTCTTAGGTTTATAATATCAATCATGGTCAACCATTGTCAATCATAGCCAACCATGATCAACCATGGTTGAATGTCGCATTGTGACAAGGATTGTCTCACCATGAAAATAAACCATGTTTATTTTAGTGTTTGTAATATTTATATTAGGGTTTACAAATTTTGGGTTTATAATATTAGTTCCTTGGGTTTAATATTATTCCCTTCGGTTCATAATCCCTTGGGATTTTAGTATTAATCTTGACAGTTTATGTTTCCCTTGGGTTTATTATTAACTTAGGTTTATAATATCAATCATGGTCAACTGTAACAAACCATGGTCAATAGTGGTCAATCATGGTCAGATCTCGCATTATGACAAAAATTGTCTCCATATAAAAGTCAACGACAATCGTGGACAATCATGGTCAACCATGGCCAACCATGGTTGATGATGGTCAAACATGTTTTATATAATCAAAATGGTCAACCATGGTCAATCGTAGTCCAATATGTTTGAATGTTACATTATGACAAAAATTGTCTCGATATGAAAATCAACCATGATCAACCATGGTCCAATGTCGCATTGTGACAAAGATTGTTTGGATATGAAAATTAACCATGGTCAACCATGGTCCAACATGGCATTGTGATAAAGATTGTCTAGATATGAAAATCAACCATGATCAACCATGGTCCAACGTCGCATTGTGACAAAGTTTGTCTGGATATGAAAATTAAACATGATCAACCAGGGTTTAACATGACATTGTGATAAGGATTGTCTCAATATGAAAATCAACCATGGTCAATCATGTTTATTTTAGTGTTTATAATATTTATCTTAAGGTTTATATATGTTGGATTTATAATATTAGTCCCTTGGGTTTAATATTATTCCCTTGGATTTGTAATCCCTTTGGATTTTATTATTAATCCCTTTGGGTTTATAATATCAATCCATTGGGTTTATAAATATTAATCATGGTAAACCATCATCAATCATAGCCAACTATGTTAAACCATGGTCAAACCATATGGATATGGAAATCAACCATGCTCAACCATAGTCCAACGTTGTGTTCTGACAAATATTGTCTCGATATGAAAATCAATCATGGTCAATCATAGTTAACCATGATCTAATGTTGCATTGTGACAAGTATTGTCTCTATATGGAAATCAACCTTTGGGGTTTTAGTATTAATCCCTTGGGGTTTATTGTTCCTTTGGGTTTATAATATCAATCGTTTGGGTTTATTATTCCCCACTCAACCATGGTTTACTATGATGTCAACCATGGTCAACCATGGTCCAACATTGAATTATGATAAGGATTATCTCAATATGAAAATCAACGATGATCAATCATGTTTATTTTAGGGTTTATAATATCTATCTTAACATTGATATATATTGGGTTTATAATATTAATCCCCTGGGTTTAATATTATTCCCTTGGGTTCTATTATAGCCGCTACAAGCACCCTCCAAAATTTTTCCTTAGGTTCGTTTTGGAGCCTCCCTACCAACCATCCTCAGTAGCATGTCTTGCACTATCAAGCACATCAGCTTCGGGTTAACAATACCCCAGGTAAAAACTTTGAGGGGGGTAAGAGCTAGAGTGAGCGGGATTGTCTCACTTAGCAGGTTTGGTTGGAGTTAGTCAAGGAACCGCAAGTCAAGTTTAAGGGGGGAATTGTTAGGTAAACTTGACTCAGGATAGAGTCAAAGTTGACCAGGTTAAACAGTGATGGTTTTGGGGCACATGGCATTGTGCACCCATAGTATTATGCCCGTGGTATTATATGTCATGGAGCTTATAAAAGGCTGAAAGGACTTCATTGTAATGCAAGACCTGGAGGTGGGTGGTGAAGGCTCACCTCGTCGGATTGGCCAGGGTTTTGGCCAATGCTAATAAGATCTTATTAGGTTGGGTTTTTCCCTGGATTTGGGGTCTTCCTAGATAAACATTTATGTTTATGTGTTGTGTTTATTGCTGGTTAATTTTTATATTTGTTTCTCTCAGTAATTCTCCGTAATTAATTTGTGTTCTCGAGTAAATTTTCTAACAACTGGTATCGGAGCCAGATATTGGCTTCAAAGGGATTCTTTGATGCCAGGGGTTTATAATGCCTGATGAGATCAATGCAGCCTTTTTCCAGATCTGGGTCTAGAAAATAATGGTGGAACAATCGTACGCGGAAGAACCTCGAGGAGAATGTGCAGAAGATAGTGCCGTAACTGCCAGGGATCACAGTGCATTTGTGACATTTACCAGTTTGTAACATGCTGACGAATTGTTTGGGATTCATGCAGCTATTTAAAGAAGGTCAGCAGAAGAAAATTGTTCATGCAACTTCGAAAAATGTTTGTTTTCTGCTACGTGAGGCCACCGGTGCTAGAATCTACAAGGTTCTTAGGCTCGCAATTGGAGCGGTTTGATAGAAGTTTTTGAGCAAATCAAATTGAGAGAGGATGGATCAAAATCGCAGCAACAATAAAAAAACAAAAAAAAAAATAATGAAGTCAAAATTATTGCATGTAAATGAGCATACTACTGTAAGACCTGGTAAGGCATGTGTACCCATCGGTGATCACCAGTAAAGTCTAGGTTAGACTTAGGTGATAGGGGGGATGTCGGGTTAACAATACACCAGGTAAAACGCTGAGGGGGGTAAGAGCTAGAGTGAGTGGGATTGTCTCACTTAGCAGGTTTGGCTGGAGTTATTCAAGGAACCCCAAGTCAAGTTTAAGGGGGGAATTGTTAGGTAAACTTGACTCAGGATAGAGTCAAAGTTGACCAGGTTAAACAATGATGGTTTTGAGGCACATGGTATTGTGCACCCATAATATTCTGCCTGTGGTATTATATGTAATGGAGCTTATAAAAGGCTGAAAGGACTTCACTATAATGCAAGACCTGGAGGTGAGCGGCGAAGGCTCACTTGGTCGAATTGGCCAGGGTTTTGGCCAATGCTAATAAGGTCTTATTAGGTTGGATTTTTCCCCGGATTTGGGGTTTTCCCGGATAAACATTTGTGTTTATGTGTTGTGTTTATTGTTGGTTAATTTTTATATTTGTTTCTCTCAGTAATTCTCAGTAATTAATTTGTGTTCTCGGGTAAATTTTCTAACATTAATCATGGTAAACCATGGTCAATCATAGTCAACTATGTTCAACCATGGTCAAACCATATGGATATGGAAATCAACCATGCTCAACCATGGTCCAACGTTGTGTTCTGACAAAGATTGTCTCGATATGAAAATCAATCATGGTCAATCATAGTTAACCATGGTCTAATGTTGCATTGTGACAAGTATTGTCTCTATATGGAAATCAACCTTTGGGGTTTTAGTATTAATCCCTTGGGGTTTATTGTTCCTTTAGGTTTATAAGATCAATTGTTTGGGTTTATTATTCCCCGCTCAACCATGGTTTATTATGATGTCAACCATGGTCAACCATGGTCCAACATTGAATTATGATAAGGATTATCTCAATATGAAAATCAACGATGATCAATCATGTTTATTTTAGAGTTTATAATATTTATCTTAGCATTTATATATATTGGGTTTATAATATTAATCCCTTGGGTTTAATATTATTCCCTTGGGTTCTATTATAGCCGCTATAAGCACCCTCCAAAATTTTGCCTTAGGTTCGTTTTGGAGCCTCCCTACCAACCATCCTCAACAGCATGTCTTGCACTATCAAACACATCAACTTCAATTGTTTCATAGAGTCTTATCAGCCTGTGCATGAAAGTTTGTTCCACCTCCTTCACGGGCTGATTTCTGGACTTAGTGTCAGTTGCTAGTTGAGAAGCTCCCTCTAAGAATTGCACAATTCTGGAGGGAAACCAGCCTTCCTTCTAGAAATTGCACAAACCCAACTGGACACCCAACCGAGCTCTAGAATTGCAATTCTTCCTGACAGTCTTCCTCTCAAAAATTGCACGATTCATCCCAAGACAGCTGCTCAGCCTAGAAATTGCGCAATTCTAGGCAGCAATCACTTGTTACTCCTAGAAATTGCACAATCCCTCTGGGACAGCCAGCCTAACAACTAGCAGAAATTGCGCAAATCAGCCAGCTAGCTTGTTGGGGTTAGAAATTGTTTAATATAGTTAGACAGGATTCCTTGAGAAAATTGCGCAGTTTTACCTAGGACAGTTGCTCAGCCCATAAATTACACAATCCTAGGAGACAGTCTCACAGATTTTCATCCCAGGTTCAAAAAATGGTGCATGTGCCTTCAGGTTGATCAGTTCCCTCCGAGACCGAGCAAAATTGATTTGCATGAATGGATTGATTTTCCCAAGGCAGCATGCAAAGGCATCCCTTGATTCAGGGATCTATTTTTAGTAGTTGGAGGTTACATGCAAGGATCATTTTAGAAACCTCCCACCAAGTGTCGCTTTTCCTATATTTTTGGCATGCGTGTCATAACCTCAATTTTATCAAAAAGTATGAACCAGACATTGTAGAGCTCATTTCTCACATTGATCTTGTAGCTTTGACATTCCACATCACATTTAGGAGTCGTCGGCACATTCAACTTAGTTGTTTAGGGATAAGCCCGCTTTTCATATCTTATGCGATGTTCTTGTCACTTTTTGTGTTTCTCTTTGTGTGAGTGTTGTCTACTTGATTTCAATGAGAGCTTGTTTTCATTTTGATGTATGTTAGCTTGTAGAAGCATCATTTCAATTTTCGTTTGCATCTCACTGTTGTTGCATGCATGACATTGTTTTTGCACAGATGGTCGTCGTTGCAGCGACTCACTTCACATAGATGCATGTTGTCCCATGCTCTAAATCCTGCACTAACTGTTTGCATGCATAATCATTCACTCATGTTTACACTCATCTCATCATGAATTTAGACTTCTCATGTTTTCAATCACTCGTCGGTCGGTCTGGGCTACCTTGGCTCGAACTATGCCTTGCTCGGATAGCACTGTGCATTTCTGAAAGCGAAAGTTTTGCCTTCCCTTCAGAAATTGCGCAAGTTTGGCCCAATACTAATCTCCAAGCTTTCATTGCACAATTCTTGGAGGTAGTGTTCTACTAGCCCCAGAAACTACAGAATGCAGTTTGCTGGTTGCATGCCATTGTTGACTGAAATTGTGCATTGCGCAGTTTGAGTCCTCAGTAAGCCAGACTGGACTGTCCATTGCGTAGTTCCAGCAGTCAGTCAGACTCCTCGTAGCCCAAACTATGTCGTGCGGAGTCTTGGCAATGAGTTTCCCAGCCTCCTGATGAAAATTGCAAAACCTTCACGGACAGTCACACAGGTATGTTGCATGTTAGTCTCCTGTTTGTTTTGGTTTTCAACTGAAAAATTGCTTGTCATGAGTGTTGCTATGTCTCCAAGTATCACAGGTGTTCATCTACCACTTAGCAACACAACTAAAATGGCTTCCAGGAGAGCAGAGTTGAAGACATCGTTCAAAGAACAACTAGGGATGTAGTTGATGAAGTGTCTATGAACTTGCCTATCCATGAAGACATCAAGTTGTTCATGGACAAGGATATCAAGATGAATAGAAACAACATCACAACGAGTAGCAGCAGGAGGCAACACACTTGCACGTGACAAATGCAAGAGGAAGGTTGTTGACAGCATAGAGGCGGAGCAAAGCTGCAAGTTCAAAGTAGATCCACTCATGACAAGAGCAACTTTGAAGGTTGAGGCTATGAGGTGACAGCGTGACATGAAGATCACTGAAAGGAAGAGAGAGAAACATAGAAGGAGTTGCATGTGTTGAAGTAGCAACTCAAGGAAGAATAGAACCTAGACAAACGTGAGAATGAGTTACAGCAAGAACAGGTACAGAACGGGGCACAACATGCACAGACAGATGAAACTACACCCGTACAAGTTAGAGATCCATCCCAACAGCTGGCATGGAGCAGACAAGGTGAGTAGTGTTGTTGATCGCATGCAAAGGAATTCAGCAACACACATGTAATTGTGCGCACACATGCGATCCCAACTGTTTTTTGCACACTCACCAAGGAGAAGACAAGAAGCAAGTTTGACTGGAGTCGAACATGTATTTTGACAAGTTGATGAACATTGTCACCAAAACACTATCGAAGATCAGCACAGACACCATGCGTCAATGTGTTGCTGGTCCAGCTGCACTCAAGAAAATGATGCACATATTGTCAGACAAGTTGGATGGAGGAGCCATATCAATGTACCTGGATGTAACGGAGGCAAGAGTTCACTTTAGTAGGATGTCACCACTGAGTGCATGGACACCATCACGGATGACCAAGCTTGGCATCAGTTCGTCACCGTCGACCATCACAAGGATGTCGAAGGTTGGTCTCACGACAACGGTCCGAGTGTCAGTGATGTCTTGCATGGCTTGCTCAAGCCATTTTGTCTCACGTGGGTACATGTGTAGATTGTATGTAACATCTTGTCAAGTGGAAGTTCAAGTGTCGATAGTTGAAGGTAGCAATCATAGAGTAGTTGAAAAGTCATGAAGGTAGATGAATGGTCACAAAGGGGAATGTCAAGGGTCACCCCACCCTTTGTTATAAATAGTCCCTCATAACTCATTGTATGGGCTTTTGGTTAGCCAAGCTTCCGACAGGGGTATCTTAGAGAGAGCTTGGACAATATTGTAATGAGCCTTGGCTTCTCCATTATGCAGAGCTAGTATATCTCTTTAGAGGAGCAGGTGACAATGACTGTAACGTTCCGCTGTCGGAACTAGTGGTTGGTCATGGTTGTATTGTATGACTGGAACTTACACTTCTTAATATAACAAAGCCAACATGTTTCATGCATATGTCATATTGTATTTCATCTATCATGTTTATTCTAAATGATATATGTATGAGTTTGCTTATGCATGCATGTGTAGCTATTTTCTATATATGTATATATGAATCTTACTGAAATGTGTTGTTGCTTTAACCATCACTTTGGATTTCTAGCTTACTTTCCTTCTATGTTGTGATGCATATTTTCTCAAGTGTTCCCTTCTTAACTTTGCACTTTCATAGGTTTCCAAAGGGTGCACTGTTAAAATTGGCAACTAAGCCCAAACTCCATGGGGGTCATCTTATTTATGGTAGCGGATATCTTGGGTCCCTCTCATCGAGAGGTGTAGGATTGATCTAAATATCATCCAATTATGATAAGTATTCATGGAGTTAAGAATTTATTTGTGTTATGAGATAATTCGTTAAGGTCAGCCAGAAACCAAATAAACCCCACATGTGCTCAACATTTTAGTATAAAAGGAGATGACTTGAGAATCATTTCACACACACTTCTATCTTGGTTTCTCTCCACTTGTCTCGGGTTTTAGTGGAAGAGAAATCTAGGAGTGGAAGCCCTAGACGTTGGAGGAAAGAAGACTAAGGGAGCCGCTCTAGAGGAGATTCCCTAGCCCTAGACACAGTCAAAAGGAAGGCTCTACGTAGGTTTCTATAGTTGTTAATAGAAGCCCTAGATGTTATCAAAGGGAATTCCATAACACAGACCTAAAGGTTGCCCTAATGCAAACCTAAAAGTTGCATTAACGTAGTCCTAAAGGCTACCCTAAATGTTGTCCTAAAGGCAGTCCTAACACATCCAATAAGGTATCCCTAACCTACGCTATCTCAAGGGTATCCTAGCCATTGTTGATATGAAGATAGTTGTTATCCTAAACACACCTATGATGCTCTAGTTGCAGGAATAAGGCACCCTAGACGTAGGCTTAATGCGGCTGAAAGGGAGGACTATTTGAGGGCTCAAACATGCCCAGGACAACAGTATAATAAATGGGGCAACAAGATATGCTAAGGTAAACAAAAAATTTGATGGGAAAACAACAAGGTATAGTATCACTATTAAGGACAGTAGTTACAGCCATATATCTACGCAGTAGTGGCAAAGGAAAACTACATAATAAATGGGACAACAAGATATGCTAAGATAAATGGGATAGCTAGGCATGGTGCTTGGTGCAACAAATAGTGGGAGAAAAAACAGTCATAGGAACAACAACTATGATGGGCAGCAACATGTTGGGACAACAACTATGATGGGACAACCCAATGACGTAGGACAACAATGACAATTATGCAGTAGTGGCACAAGTGGGACAACAATTATTACATGACAACAACAAGCATGGACAGTAACAAGCATGATCATCATGACAAGCATGGCAAGCATAGCAAGCATGGATAGCATGGATAGTAGTGGAAAACATGGTGCTGCAAGCACATGAGACATGTTGTATGCGACATGGTTCAACAATGGCACATGGGACAACAGTGTAGCATAAGGTGAAGCAGTCATGAGGTCCAACATTATGATGATGGGTGCAACATGGTGCAGCACGATGAGGTGCAGCATGATGACGAAATGTAGCACAATGATAGGTAAAGAAGTCACCTTGGAGAATCAATTGAAGCAGCATGTCTTCAACTAATCTCATAGATATGATCTATGCTCTTATCTAGATAAGTCAAAGTGTTGAGTTTTGTTGTAAATGTACTCTCTCTCTCTCTCTCTCTCTCTCTCTCTCTCTCTCTCTCTCTACTGAACTATTGAAGAACACATAAGAAGAATTGATCAAGGGTTTCCCCACATTAGGGTTTCTCCCTAGCTAGTGCCAAATCTTGTGTCCTCTTGTCCTGGCTTGTCTTTTGCGATTTATGTTTATGTTCTATCTACAGTTTACTTTAATGTTGATGTGATTGCTAATCTGGAAAAGATATTGAGCTAACTGTGAAAATTGAAATAAATTTCTCTACGAATAGAACATACCTAAACTTAACATGGTATCAGAGTTGAGGTGAAGACAATGCCCAAGCAAGAGTGAAAGAGCAATCATCGAAGGTAGTTGGGAAAAGACAAAAGAATTAATGGATTCCTCATCCCTCTTCAAATTCACCAAGGGTGAAGTCGAAGAAGAGAATATTATCAGAATGGCGCAGTGGAAGTTTTTGATGGCCTACCTAAAGATCACTTCAATGGGAAGGCCAGATCTAAGGGTGGAAGGAAAGGCAGATGCCTTGGTTGTAATAAGTTCGGCCATTGTGCGAAGGAGTGTTCGAGGTAGGGACACATCACTTGATGATGATAATAATAATTCTAGGGACATATTCAATGATCAGAGGAATGATAGGTAATGCAAGTCATCAAGGAAACAACTGGCTCTTCAAGGAGAGAAAGGAAACCCAAGTATGAGGAATCAAATGTTGTTTCTGATAAGATAAAGAAGCATTATCCTTTATTGGCCCTCTCCTTCAGATTCTTTGGGAATATGACTTATTGGTTGTAGTGCTTCAAGACACCTCATTGGATAAAAGGGTGCTCTCTCGAATTTCGTAGAGATGGAAACAATCATGGGATTATACTTGGAGTCGATGCCACCTATCCCGGAAAGGGTGTAAGGAATGTTACCCCTCAATTGAATGAGGGTAGCTTGATTCATTTACAAGAATATCTTTTGTGTACCTGATCACAAGAAGAACCTAGTGTCCATTTTTGCAACGGAATCAAAGGTTTTAGGGTGGCATTCATCGATGGAAAGGTATGTGTTTGAAAATAGAATTTTTAAAGATGCTTTTACTCATGGGTTCAGGGTTGTCATTTGTATCAAGTTGCAGAATGGTCCATTGGGGACCATGTCAGTTGACACATCTCATCTATAGCATCGGAGGTCTACTTATTATAGGGCCCTACCCGATGTGAGTTAGATGGTGACAGGGATGCTTGAATTCAAGAAGAGCATGAAGGTACATGTTTGAGATGTACCAAAGGAAAATCTTACAAGGGGACCATTCCCCTCATGTAGCAGGTCCACAGGTTTGGAACAACCCGAGGTGTTTGAGATTCATGATCAAGAATCTCATGTATTAAGGTGGAAGAAAGCCCTCTATGTCTTGAAGCAAACACCCCATGCTTAATATGAGAGGATTGATAGCTGTCTGATGAAGCTGAGGATCACTAGGAGTGAAGCTGATCCAAACCATTGCTTGAAGGTTGTGAATGATAGACCTCTCATACTGACACCTTCTAAGGACGATCTCTTTCTGACAGGTGCATACCCTCTCATTTGCAGAAGCAAGAGGGAGTTGGATTCCATATTTAGAATGATGAATTACAAGCCCATGACTACCTTGATGGATCTTAAATTTCAGAAGTTATGTGGTAGGGATTCCAAACCTATTTTGGGAAATGCCTCTAAGTTTCACAAACTCATACTAGCATTGATGTTCTTGGTGAAATCCTGTTCCAATATATGTTTTGCAGTTAGCATGTTGGGCTCATATTTGGTTGAGCCTCACTGGATTGATGCCAAGAATCACTTGAGATATCTTCAAGGCACAATCTCTCATGAATTGAGATACACTGTTGGAAATGTGAAGCTGCATGATTATTTTGATGATGATTAGGAAAGTAGTGTGGAGGATCACAAGAGGAATTCTAAGTGCTAGTTCTCTTTGGGTTCTGCTTTGATATCCTGGATGAGCAGGAAGAAGAAGATGATTGCTTTGACAACCACTGAGACCAAATACATAGCTACGAGTATGATCTCGTGTGAAGCTGCCTGGTTATGGAAGCTCTTCAGTGAGCTGTTTATACACATGATGGATACCACCGTGATCTTTTGCGTCAACCAAGGGGGTATTCGATTGTTGAGGAATCCCATATTCTATGACTGCTCCAACTTATAGACATCAGATACTACCTTATTTGGGATATGGTATGTCGATGAGCGAGGAGGCTCCATCGCATTGAGACTGATGTACAAATCGCAAACATTCTGTCAAAGCCCCAGGGAAAG
>APFE030573853.1:203861-250289 GCA_000404065.3 Pinus taeda | reverse complement strand
TTATTATAATATTAAATAATAATCATAAATATATAAAAAAAATATTGTTGTTATTAGTCCCTGCCTCCAGCATAGCAGGGACTATAGCATTCGATAGGACGTTGACTGACTATTAAATTGCGGGTTGACCATGTATTTCTGTCGGTTATTCACTGTTTAACCAAAGTTTATACTGAGCGCTTTGCTCGCCAGAAAACTTTAACCAAAGTTTTTGGTTTACCCTCTTATTGCCGGCCTCACTTCGCCCGATGCGCGCACAACTTAATTTATCCTAAGTTCTTTCTAGGGCGGCAAGACTAGCCAGCACCTAAGTCGCGCGCACAACTTAATTTATCCTAAGTTATTTCTGGGGCGGCAAGACTAGCCAGCACCTAAGCTAACAGCATCAACGTTTAGACGTTTGTTCATTTGCATGTTGAACACCTGTTAGAGCCTGTGTTTACCACCCAAGCTTACGCAACGTATGGAACCCTGTCAAAGCTTTTATGACAAGCACAAAAAACCCTGCGAGGAGCTTTCCACCTCTGTGTACTCGTTCGACCACAAAGAAGATTGATAGAATATTTCCTGCGATAAACTAGTTAAGGAGGAAGGGGTTTCACTTCCGAGATCTTAACCCTGGGGCGAGTTGGGGAAGCAGGGTCGATGTCGTCCCTGAGTAGGGAGCTTGTGTTCCTAATCTTGCAGTTTCTGGATGAGGAGAAGTTAAAAGAAACAGTCCATAAGTAAGCAATCAATCATTTACCAACTCTTAACTCTTTTGTAACAAAATCGGTATGGGCTTCGCAACTTTTCTCATTTCTTCTACCCTGTACCTAAACTTATATGGTAAAAGAACATAAACAAAACTTGCTATTTTTCGGCAGTAAAATGCAGGGTTTTGAAGCGAATGTCAATTAACTGAATATAAACCTATTCTTTTCTTTGCTGTTATCTATTTAAGAGGAGATAGGATTAATACAGAGATATCCATTTGCTCTTATTTTCAATCTCTGGCATAAGATTAATGTGTCCAAAGTTTTGAAGCTCCAACCTGTAAGTTGTTGGATGGAGACATTTTTCATACCAAGTTCTATATACATGTTGCAGACTAGAGCAAGAATCTGGCTTTTACTTCAACATGAAATATTTTGAAGATCAAGTCCAGGCTGGAGAGTGGGATGAAGTGGAGCGATATCTATCTGGTTTCACAAAGGTTGATGACAATCGATATTCCATGAAAATCTTGTTTGAGATTAGGAAGCAAATATATCTTGAAGCTCTGGACAAGTGAGTCATGTCCTCCTTCTGTAGAACAAGTGTAGGAATTAGTGTTTTGTTTGGTTTTCATGTGAATGTTGTTGGATAGGTCAGTTCTAATTGCTGCTTGGTTACATTGTCCAGGCAAGATCGAGCAAAAGCTGTGGAAATACTGGTGAAGGATCTTAAAGTATTCTCTTCTTTCAACGAGGAACTTTACAAAGAGATCACACAGCTTCTTACTCTGGATAACTTTAGGTCCATGCAACCAACTACTTCTCCTCTGTTATTTTATCTATTTAATTCGACTAAAAAGTAGTCTTTATTGTACGTTGATCCACCTGGAAACCTATCAGCCATCATTTTTTCTTCCTGAAATACGAGTAAAGAGGGATTTTTCACTTAACGTGCGAAAAGTCAACGCCTTGCCTTATTCTTTGTGGTGTTTTAGTTTGTGAGAAGTCCTGAGACCTTGATTGGTTACACCGAAGCCATAGCCTGCATTGTTTCATCGTGATGTCTCTGTCCGACAAGCAGAAAACCCTGCGAGGAGCGAGGAGCCTTCCACCTCTGTGTACTCGTTCCTAACTCTGGTGAGTTCTTTTGATCTACAACGAAGCCATAGCCTGCATTGTTTCATCGTGATGTCTCTGTTGTCTATAAACTCAAATATTGTGTTGCTAGATCGCAGTGCCGAGTACTTGCAGGGACTTGCTGATTACAATAACATAGAGTTCTAAACATGCATTCAGAAATTATGTGACTCATCAATGGGTATTAGTAATTGTAATTTTTCTGGCTTACCTTGGTTGAACCTGAAGTGAATCTGAAATATCATCTGCGCCAGCATCACTAGAGCATGAGGAAATTCTTAGGGCTTGTCGATATTCCTTGCCCCTGGAAGTCACGGTGGCATCTCATCGATCTACTGCGGATGAATTTGGACCCGAGCAAAGGGATGCCGGTCGAACTTGAACTGGCTTTGGATATGCATTATTTGGAACGTTTGGAACGTAAGTAGGCTCTGGAACTGGCCCCTCAAGTATCATATGAAAGAAATTTGACTTCTGCAATCTAGGGTTATACAACCATACACCTAGTGAAAGAAAGCATGTTTATCATTTTTCCGCCTCACATTTTCTACATTGATCTTTACGGAAACCCTCATTTCGTCAACCTTGGATATCAAACCCTGTCATGCGCTAGAAACCCTAAATTGTTTTATCCTTTTTCCTCAATTTCTAACCCTTTTCGGATCCGAGAGCCTTTAAATTGTGCCCAGATGATGTTTCCTCCAATATCCTCATCCTCTTGCCCTCATTCTGAAGGGAAAAGATTGTGTTGTATACACTCAACTAAAATAATGACAAATTCTACAAACAGAGATTCAAATTTAAGAGTATTTCAGCCCATACAAACAAAGATTCAAATTTAAGAGTATTTCAGCTCATACCTTCAATCATGATAAATAGGTTGCCAGGTCAAATCCCTATTACAATATTTCATTGCATTATGGGATTTTTCAGGAGCATTAGCATTATTTATTCCTCTTCATTGTCTCGTGCTCTGCTACAATACCATAAAAGGATCGTTTGAGCTTTCTTTGCATGTCCGGAGGATTTTCCTTGGCTTACCGGACCAATGAATGTTACCTCTTTTCATATGACCACCATAAAACTGTAATCAATGTTGCTTGCTCCAATACGAGTAAATGCAGAAAACAAAAGTTGTGCACTCGTGAGTACATACAGCTAAAGCTGTGAATGCACACAACAAAAGTTGTGCATTGGTGGTGTTTATGGACAACAAAAGATTGGCAGATAGGGAAATCGATTTCATAAAATTGATACCAACAGTCTCATGTTTTAGCAGAAGGACGAAGATCCAGAAGGGGTAGACACTTGGCTACTGCATGCAAAACCCACTTGGTGAATACAAAGCTGTGAATGCACAAAACAAAATTTGTGCATTGGTGGGACCAAGATCAGAAGTTGCCTTCGTGAATCTCCAATACTGGAGAATGCAATGCCAAATGTTTCAGATAGAAGGCTTCCCAAGATGAATATTCATGACTGCAGAGATTAGACAATAAGGGCACACTGTTATGAAGTTTTCCTTTAATCATGTCTACTCAATCTTCAAAGGAGGCCTTTAGATTAATCACTTCTACTCAATCTTCAAAGGAGGTCGGATGAATACTAGTCACAAGATTTTTGCCCACCGCGACCATGGCACTACAAGTGTCCACGCCATGTGGTAAGATGAACAAATGTTGAACTCTGTTCGAACTGTGTTGGCGACATCTGGTAAACATGCATGTTGATGTATTTCACTGTGGATGAGTGGTTGACAGATCACCTTAACGCCATAAGCAATATTCATACTTGCACCAGCTAGGTTACTCATGAATTTGAGCCGATCTTTCATCATTTTGTTTTCTATAAATGTCAAACTTGTAGCTGCCAATAAAAATATGTTTTGGCCAGGAATCTATACCGGTAAAGTGGTATCAAGCCATCTGTTAAATTAGCTACTGTCATCCACTTAAACTCGTGGAAAGCATTCTGTTAAACGTGTTCCCTTACAGATCTGAACTCTATAAATAAATGCATTGAGAAGGGTGTCAAATTCGGATTTCGGCGTTGGCTGCTTCCAAGAAGCTGAGTTTTATTCTTTTAGGAATAAAACCTAAAAGGCTCCTGTGCCCACATCTGAAATCAATCCAATGCTATAGGTTTCATAAAAATAAAAATAAAATAAAAAAGAGGAGTTTAACGAAGCTACCATTTCGTTTAAAAAATAATGACAAAATTTTAGTAAGAGTTTGATAAAACCTAGTTGAAATTTTTAGAAATCAGAATAATAGTTATAAGTTTCAGGATTTTAAGTATTTTAAAAATTTTAATACCAAATTCCAAAACTAAATATGAACAAGAGTAATCTAACTCAACAGTTCTAATAAATGTGACCAAAGAGTAATCTGACTCAACAGTTCTAATAAATGTGACCAAACATTGTATCAGGTTTTTTTTTTTTTTTTTCCAAAAGCTTAGCCATATAATTCTCGTTAAATGTATAAATAAATTTAAAATATATTTTTAAGCTTTTTTTCCAAAAGCTTAACCATATAATTCTCGTTAAATGTATAAATAAATTTAAAATATATTTTTAAGGTATAAAAGTTTCAGTACCCAGAAAAAAACTATTAAACACAAATTACACATTAAACACATTAAATTAGTCTTAGAGCATTGGCGATTGGCAAGGAAGAATAAAATTAATGTTTCAAGCATTTACATCATATAAAAGAAACGTTAGCCGTGCATATTACTCTGTTTTAATCATAATATCAACAACAAAACTGAACATTACAAATATCATAACAAATTGGAATAGAGTATAATAATAATAGTAATTTAAACATAACGAGAACATATATATATATATAACTAACATAGTTGTTCATATATATATAACTAACATAGCTATTTAGTAAAAGTCTGAATTACCTAAATAAAGTCAGAAATGTCTGGATCGTTCTATTTCAAAATTAAATACATGTTATGTCCTTCGTATCCTGTAATTATATCATCACACGTACAAATAATGTATTTCTGTTTGGTATCTTTGAATGGTGAGTAATATAGACCCTGTTGTTGGATGTGGTACGCAGACCATCAAATTTGAAGGCCTATATACCATGCACAACAGTCAGATTCTAATAACCTATATCCCACATGTAGTGGCATTAAGCATGCACAACAATCATTCTAACAACAACATACGACAGTGACAATTTCTTCGGCCTGTTCGTTTATATAATGGAGGACAAGCGCTTGGAAAGCATATTTAGAGTGTCTACCAAACACACTAATGCATGCCTCTCTCACCTGCTCAGATACGTACTGCTTAATTAATGCTTCATTTTCATCCCCTGCACAAGGTTCACAGTTCTTCAACAACCACATTGCTAGGTTGAAATTTCGAAAGTCCGAGGGATCAGCGCTTTGAATGGCCACCATAAGCTTTAAAGGATGGCAACTATTGAAGATGATGGGAGTATTCTCTTCTTAACCTCTCTGCCTCTAAAGCAAGCTCTGTGAATTTTGCGCACGCTGGAAGATCCACATCGATAGGTTGTTGACCAGACCTTGTAGCCATCAATTCCTCTGCTTGATGATGCATTTGCTCAAACCGTGCAGTAATTATAGGCTTCAGAGATGTCCTCAGAGACTGCTCCACAACGCATCTCCTGCACTTGCACTTGAAACCCCAGTGCTTGCACTGGCTTGGCGCTGTAAAAACTCTCTCCGGCAGGGACTATCGCTACGGCAGTGGCTCCCTTGTTATTTATATAGTTATTAATAATCCTAAATAGTTGGTTTTTAAAAGATACACATAATAATTATTAATGTTATTAATAACATCTTCCAGAGAAAATCACATAAAAATATTATTATCCACGCGTTTCGAATCATCGGGTGTGGTTCATCTTCAGGATAAGATGTTATCGTGAAGATGAACCAGATAACATCTTATCTTGAAGATGAACCACCACACCCGATGGTTCGAAAGGCCTCAATAATAATATTTTTTGTAATTTTCTCTGGAAAATGTTATTAATAATATTATGGATCACAGAAATCTTAGCTCAAAAATTATTAATGTAGTTAGTATAAATTTATGATTATAATTTGTATTTATAATTCATATAAATTTATCTATCTATATCAATTACATTACTAAATGTGATTGTATTAATTAATATAATTTAAATGTCTCAACAAAATTTTAAAAAATTAAATCTATCTATAAATTCAATTATAAATAATAACCCTAAATAAATAAATAAATAAATCATAATATAACTTAAAAATATATGAATTAAAAAAACATAATATAACTCAAAAATATATGAATTAATTGAGAGCGGCCAAGATTGAGACTTAGAAATCATTACTCCTTCACCAAAAGTAAAAAGTTATCTATCTTGAGATCGCAACTTCAGATTTGTGAGCGGTGGAGTCTCGATTAGTCATCATGCGAGCATTTTGGCATTTAACGAGCATATTCCTGCTAGGTGGAGTTTGGATTTTTCAAAAAAATGAGAAAATGGTAAAGGAAAAATTGTTTTTACTAATTAAATTAGTGAAAAAAATTGTAGTTAAAAATTCAGCATCTTTAAAAAATTTTGGTGCATTTTTGTTGTGAAGAATTTATTTATCAAATTTATGATTTCAATAAATTTTTACATAATCTTACACAAATTAGATATAAAAATACACTAATTTTTTTTCAAAAAATTACATTTAAACTAATCCATTTTATTTTGTTATTTTATTTTATTTTATATTCTCAAAATGTTTACTAACAAGCTAATACAATTTCTGCAAAATTACATTGCAAAGCCTACGGCCCAATAATTAACTATGTGAAAAATTAATTTCTCCATTATTAATTATGAAAAAATTGTTAAAAATCAAAACACTTTTTGTTACTTTATGGAAATAAAAATCAATAAAATGAATCTTAATGTGTACATTTTTAGGCCAATAGGCCTTTCTTTTGAAAGGGACCTTCGTCGTCCCTTTCATTCTCATGTTGACACGTGGCATAAAATTCTCGACCGTGCGATTATAGGGTATTGATCTGAGGGTTAGGCTTCCAGCGAGATGGTTGAGGTAACCACTTCGCCTACAAGCTCCGCGTCCGATGGGCATTCTTGCGATGATGTTAGGGTTGAGGGCGCTCTGCAACAGCGCGATTCTGTGTATGGTGCTCCTGAGCCTCATTCCTTCGCTACACGATTCAATTTTCTTGCTTGCGACGATCTGTAAGGGTTTGCTTGAGACGATCTGCAAGGCTTTGCTTTCTCAGAGTCTGGTTTTGAGATATCATCAACAATTTGGTTACTCGGGTAAGTTCATTGTTTTATACATCCTCTTTTAGGTTTTTAACTGATTACTCTATATTTCCTTAATTAATCTGACCTGACCTATTGAATGCTCAGGAATGGTTCTCGTTTATGCTCAGTTCAAAAGCTGGAGCAGGTTTAGTGCCCAGAGCCTCAACACTAGTGGGCATCTTAACCCTGCTTGGAGTAAACCCTCTAGCGTTGTTCTTAATCTAAGTATGTGTATCGACTTGGGGTTTTTTACACAGGTTTTCTTTCTTCCGAGGCATGAGTATTGACTTGGGGTTTTGTACACAAATTTTCTTTCGTCCAGTGTTTCGTTCTGCACACACAGTTTATTTATTATAGGTGATGTTCAGAGTCCTCAGCGTGGTTATTTCTCTGTGGTCTTTGATTGAGAAGGAAATTCTCCAGATTCACCATGCCCTGTTATTTGAGGAAAAACCCCAATATGGTTGAGAGGAAAACCCTCTGTTACTTGTGCACAGAGTCAACCCTCCTGCATTTTTCTTAATCCGAACATGAGTACCAACTTGGGGTTTTGTACACATGTTTTCTTTCAGGGTTTCATTTTGCACACAGGTTATTTATTAGAGGTGAGATTCACAGTCTTCTCTGCTGTACAATTGCTTTATAGATTTTCCTGATGCATCCTCAATACCCTGCTACATTTCTTTGTTAATGGTGTACAAGTATGCATGCACGAAGGTTATCCAGGTTATTTCAGGCTTCCTCTCACTACCCAGCGAATACATATGCTCTTTTGATATGCCAGGTGTGGTTATTTCTCTGTGGTCTCCGATTGAGAAGGAAATTCTCCAGATTCACTATGTCCTGTTATTTGAGGAAAAACCCCCACAGGTTTGAGAGGAAAACCCTTTATTACTTGTGCATGGAGTCAACCCTCCGACATTTTTCTTAATTCGAACATGAGTACCAACTTGGGTTTTGTACCCAGGTGTTCTGTCGCCCGGGGTTTCATTTTGCACACATGTTATTTATTACAGGTGAGGTTCACAGTCTTCTCTGCTCGTCAACCGCTTTATATATTTTCCTAATGTGTCCTCAATACCCCGCTTACATTTATTTGTTAATGGTGTATAGGTACGCATGCATGAAGGTTATCCGCGTTATTTCAGGCTTTCTTTGACTACGCAGCTAATACAGTTTCTGTTCTGATATGATAGGTGTGGTTATTTCTCTTCTGGCCTCTGATTGAGAAGGAAGTTCTCTTGATATATTTTCCTGATGCGTCCTCAATACCCCGCTTACATTTATCTGTTAATGGTGTATAGGTACGCATGCATGAAGGTTATCCGGGTTATTTCAGGCTTTCTCTGATTACTCAGCAGGAAATTCTCCAGATTCACAGTGTCCTATTATTAGAGTCAACGTATCCTGTTATTAGAGGAAAAACCCCAACAGGTTTGAGAGGAAAACACTCTGTTACTTGTCAATTAATCAGCTAGCTTTTCAAATATTTAGGAATTAAGAAGGCAGTCTGCTTTTTAAATTGAAGTGGTTGGAGAAATATGTCCCAAGGGACTGTACATAGTGGATTTCCTCTGGCTTGGCTGCCAGTTCCGAGACTTTGACTCTGATCAGTGTTGTGCGTGCTTATTTAAATTCAAGATCTGGATTTTCTAGCTTTAATAATTGTTTAAGGATTTTTTTGTCTTTATCGTTGCTTGTGGCCATTCTAACTCCGTTTCATCCATGTGCCGTTTGAAACAGAAATCTGTAGCATTTCAATATGACAATCACATCAGGTGTCACACTCGCCGATGGGCAACTATTTGTCCGTCACAAGCGGGTTCTCTCAGGCGTTCCGGAAAATGTGCTGCTGACTTCTGCTTCAGGCATCGGCCACGCAGAGGGTGTATTCATCGGAGCTCTGTGTTCGGAGCCTAAGAGTCGCCATGTCGTTCCTCTTGGCACTCTCGAGTAAGTATTTCTGTTCAGTTCAGCGGCAGCCTAAGCAAATCTGAAAAATAGCACTGTGAATTGTTGTGTAACTCAATTTCTGGCATTTTTGCTCTAAATTTTTTGACAAATATATAGTATATTGTTACAGTAACAATATTGATTACTTCCTGGCGGAAATTGTAGGAATGTTAGATTCCTGGCTTGTTTCCGCTTCAAGCTTTGGTGGATGTCCCAAAAAATGGGAAGTTCGGGAAAAGAAATTCCTATAGAGACTCAATTTTTGCTATTGGAAAACAAGGCTGATGAGGAGGGAGAGGAGACAATATACATTGTTTTCTTGCCTCTTGTGGAGGGTTCCTTCAGGGCATGTTTACAAGGAAACGACAATGATGCATTGGAGCTCTGCTTAGAGAGTGGTATGCACCAATCTTCATGCCTCCTTGCATCAAGCTTTCCTGCCTTTATTTTTGTGATATCGTTGCTCAATAATCCAAACCGTTATGTATAACATCTGGATGCACCATCTAGGGGATCCTGCTGTGGAAGAATTGTCCTTTACACATTCGCTGCTTATTAATGCCGGAACAGACCCTTTTAAAGTGATTACAGATGGAATAAAGTGAGTCTCAAGCTATTGCTTATTAGCTAATCTATGAAAATTTGATGTTTGATCATGAAGCTTAAGCTTTGCTTTCCCTTATTAAGACAATCACTGAATAAAATATTATCGACAATGTGATTTCTCAATATTTCAGGTCTGTGGAACTTCACTTGCAGACATTCCGTCACAGAGAGGAGAAAAAGCTCTGGCCGATATTTCATTTATGTTGATCACATCATTTTTGTCACTTTCATACGCATACTGTTATGATTTTTAAAACACACTTTTTATTAAATATATTGTCATCAATTCGATTATTTTGTCGAAAATTATTCAGGGCCTACAGCTTCTGTTAATAAAATATGCAGATGCCTGGCATTGTTGACTGGTTTGGATGGTGTACTTGGGATGCCTTTTATACAGCTGTTTCAGCAGAGGGTGTAGAACAGGGGCTAAAGAGGTAAAGTCACTGTTCATTCTGTATCTTCAAAATACCTCTGTAGCCCCAAAGGCAGAAGCTTATATTAAGAAATTGTTCTAAGTTCCCTGTTGTTTCTGCATGCATCTACTGCAATTTACTGGTTGTGGTTGTAAGCTCTAGGATAAGGTAATAATCTTACATCTGAGTCATGTTACAGCTTGTCAGAAGGAGGTCTTTCATGGGGTTACTCTTTTGTTAAATTATTTGTCTGTTATCTTTTTCTTCAGAAAACCATATTTCAATCTGAAGTCGCTCCACTTTGATTATGAATTGGGTGTTTCACTTGTCTACAACATGTTACTTTCTAAGATTATCTGGCAATTCGCTAGGGTTAGTTATATCAGAGTGTTGTGCTATTGGATTGGTGGTTGTTTCCAAAGGTCAGTACATCCTTATTTAATGGTTAATGTTCAGTGTATGGGAAGGATGGATGCGAATTGAAGTTTTTTTACAGCTCTGTGAAATAGTTACTTACAAAATATATGCACATCTTGGGGAATTATACTCTCGGTGGCATTGTTCCTGACATGTGAAACGCTGGCATTCATATCCCTTTTTGGGTACGACCTAGCTGTCTAAAGGAATGATCCATACACCAGCAATTAGGATTCTTCATAGGATCCAGAGATTAGATACGATTTAATAGGTATTCAACAGTCTCAAAATTACATTGTCAAGGTTGCTGGTCTTCTACCTGGGCTCTGTAAGAATATGCTGTCCATAAGACTCCAACCTAGCACAAGATTTTTAAATGGTTCCACATGCCTTCTAAGATGTTTCCATAGGTAGAGTGGATGTCCTGCACAGTATGCAGAATATGCCAAGGTTCAGGTCTGATATATTTCACTGTATAGGTCTGAGCTGCAGGTTCGAGGAGGCCTGGTGACTTTATTCTTCCACAATTCTGAACTTCAGGTCTGAGCTACAAGAAGATCCGAAAAAGGTGCCACCATAGGTCTCCCCAGGTTTACATAAGGTATAGATCAAGACCCAAACAAAAAATCTTCACTAACATTCATTCTTTCTAAGCCCTTTTTAGCTAAAATGGACGAGGCTGTCTATGTATTTACACTTGTTTGCATATGCTTGTTTTCAAAAGTCAAGTCAGAATGCTATGCTGTTCTTAACGAAATTGAATTGTGGAATTTGCTTGAGGTTGATTGACTTTTCTCTTTCTCAATAAACCAATGCTAAGATTAGACAAAGAATTCCAAATTAACAAGATACTGGTACTGTGCCTGATTCTGGATCCAAGAGTTGCTTTCTCCTTATTTACTGATTCATTTGCCTCTGCAGCGTTTGAAGGCAGCATTGCAGCAAGGATTGTTTGAGTCTCTACATCGAGACCTGATGGTCATGTTTGGCAAGTGGGATTTTGATCCTTTGGAACTCAATAACCCGTTTCCTAACAATGATGTTCCAGTTCATATATGGCAAGGGGATGAGGATGCATTAGTGCCGGTGACTTTGCAGCGTTACATTGGTGAAAAGCTTCCTTGGATCCACTATCATGAGCTTCCTGGGGTTGGTCACTTATTCAACCTAATGGAAGGCATTCCTGATCGTATTTTGAAGTGTTTTTTGTTGGGAGAGCAATGTTAAAATAGGGTTAATTAGACCTGTATCTCAGTTACTCCATTTAGGACCAAGTGGTTTTCTTTTTTTGCAATATTTGGATATTAAACTTGGTGCTTTGCATCTCCGGAATTTTCTCCAATGCCCCTTTTCACGGGCAGTTGTTGCAGAGCATATACAAATGATTTGATGTAACATATGATGATGTATGCAAAAGATTATATTTGAGTTTTTCTTAAAACCTAACAGAAAATATTATGAGATATCTTCTAATCTGTGTCAGCTTCTTTATGATTTGGACTCCGGTGACCCTTCTACAATCTTCTAGCCATTTGACTTGCCTTAGAAGACCTGCAGTGTGTGTGTATGTATCAAAGTATTTCTGTCCAGATATTCTGTCTGCTGTAACAGCAATAACTTAACTCCGTTGAATTAGATAGGCATTGAGGGTTTAAACATTTTTCCTTTAATGCCTTGCACCTCCAGCATATCAGTCTAAGGTGCGTGAGCAACACCAAAAACATGATAACAAGCCGTTACTTGGAAACTAAACATGCGGGAAAGCATCCATTCGACCACTTTTTGGTGGTTAATTAAGCTTCACAATCATGTAAGGCTACTTATTCTTGTTAGTTGAATTAAGAAAAGATCAAGAAGAATGTATTTGATTTATTTGGATAATTCTATTTCATTTATTAGGAGCTTTGAACTGTAATCTGTTAAAACATTTGTGAAGCATAGTAGCAATAGATGACGAAAAGTTTTTCTTTTTTTAAAGGTGTCTTTCCTTTCCATACACTCTTTGTTCGGACCCCCTTTTTTGAAGAATTTGATTGGCCAATGTCAATACCTGACTGTGGATTGCACACCCTGAAAATCAAATTCTGTTGAAATAAAAACGAAATACGATGATATTACCCTTAAGTGTAAACTCTCAACGGTTGTCTGATTGTCTGTGGTTTAATTTATGGATATGAAATCAACTGGTTCAAGGACATTTGTATTATTTTAAGTGATAACAAGACTCAATCTACTTGCAGACCTGCTTTTTGAGCACCATTTGTGAGATGCATCTTCTAGAAAAATTCCTTCTAGAAAAATTCAACATTTCCAATTTAATAATCCTATCGGCCTTTCTTTGTACCTTTTGGGACAACTGCTAGTAAATACACTAGTTTTTAAAAAATATCATGCAAATTTTAAAAATGCCAATGGTTAAAAAAGTGAAATATGGATAAACACGTGATTGAATGGATCTTGCGTGAAGGTCTTTTCTGTTTGCTTTTCTCCTTTCATTGAACATAGTCCGACATGGCAAAAATAAAATAGTATTTTGATGAAAAATGGAAAAGAGGGTTGAAGTGGGTGGCTGCTGGTGCCCACAAAACGTAAAAGAAACACGTGATTTAAAATGCATGGTGCCTTCTGATTTGGTCAGCGTTCAATTTGTATGTATTATCCCTCAATGCATCATTTCCCAATGAATATTTCATAAGAGGATTGTGTTCCAATTTGATTATGGTGGATAACTATGGACAAAATTATTGCTAGAAGGATGTTTGGATAAAACTTATCAAAAGTTGATTTGTTGAAGCATTACAAGCAGGGTGTTTATTTTCTAATGTGGAGTATTTAATTTTTAAAGTAGGACATGCATTTCTTAAGGCAAAGCATGTATTTTCGAGGGTAGGGTGTGCATCTCTAGAGATAAGGATTTCATTTCCTCAGCCAACATAACCAACAAATGATGTGCTCAATGCAAATGGAGTGATATATAATATAGGCCCAACATGTACAACAAATTTAGCTTAGATAAAAATTTGCAAGTACATAATAGTTGGTGAAAATTCACATTGGATTAAATAAGTGAAAAATGTAACCCTTGATAACACCCTAATTTCAATCATTGGTCACAAATACCACACACGAGATTGACAAAAAATTGCTTCCTCATTCTATTAACACCATCTCTATTGAATTATGTTCAATATGTTGAAAGTAGCAACAAGAAATGTAAAAAATAACATCTAGAAATTCTAATTTAATTTTTCCTTGAACTAAATTATGAATTAAATTGAAATTATATTCTCATAGCAACTTGCAATAGTTAAATAAGTTAAGTTGATTTAACTGGCTTAGGAAATTCGAGTTGGAAGTCTATCTAGAGTCATGTAGAGTGATCCCTAAATTTTAGGGGCCCACATTGAGTGTTTTTTAGTTGTAATTAATTAAATCAGTCTAACTGAGTTATAGTGAGTGAAACTAGTTCTAATTGTTAAAGGAACTAGTATGAGGTTTATTAGTGGGGACGACCACTAATGCGTCCTCAGTGCCACACTAGTTAAGTGAAGTTTCACTCATAAATAACTCATGCATGTCAATTCAAAGGCAGACCTAGTTGAGATTAGAGTTTAGGGACAATGTACTATCAGTTGTATAATTTTCTGAGTTGTAAAGATGGTGCATGCAATCAGTAAAAGGCTTATGGATGGATTGCGTAGTTATGGAGTGAGGATATCCCAATTAAATATGGGCTAATTCTCTCAGGAATTGCGCAAGGAAGTAGGGGCTTGGCAGACAACAGATTTGCTAAGTGTTGGCTTAAGCTGGTTTATGAAGCAGAGAAATAGATTGTGCTAATGCAAGAATTGTTCAGGATTAAAAAGCATTTTAATTTCTTCTTAGATCTTTTCGTTAAATCAATATATATAGTCGAGGTTTTTAGAAGTTGTTTTCCCTAGAGAAATATTGTGTTATGTGCGATTGATATTCTTCCTTTTCTTCTTATTGTTTTCATTGATCAATTTTGGTTTCCACTAAAGAGTAGAGTAAATTCTTGTCTTATGTTTTAGCATATCACATAACTTGTTGAATCTACAAGTAAAAATCTACATGGTATTGAAGCTGAAGACAATATAGAAGAGGAAAATTTGAGTTTTTTATGAAGGTGAAATTGAATTTGCAAGTTCATACTTTTGAGTCAGTAATATGTCACTCTACGCCCTGAGAATTGAGTATGCCTTGGAGGGAAGCTCCAATTAGATAGCTTGGAAGGATAGGATGGATGCAGTACTGGAAGAAAATGGCCTCGAGGAATTCATAGATCATGACATTCCTAGCCTCCAACATCTAATGCTAAAGATATGGCTAAATGGAGAAAATGTGTGGCAAAAGCGAGAAGGATTATCCTAGAAGTTTTTCGAGACTGCAGCGTATCGAGTCTCCATGATAAGGATACTCCATACTAAATGTGGAAGGCATTAACGGGCCTATTTTAAAATAACAATGACCATAGGAAGTTGGCACTAAAGGACAAACTTAGAAAGATCAAGATGGAGAAGGGCTACTCAATTATGAGGTACTTGAGCAAGTTCACCTATTGTCGGGATGAGCTTGGAAGTGTCGGGATTTCTATTGCCGAAGACGATACGGTGAACCTAGCTCTTCTAAGACTTTCCAAGGACTGGCACAATTACCAGGACTCTGATAATGGGAGGGAGAAGCTACCAGATTGGGAGCGGTTGTGGTTAGATTTGGTACAAAAAGAGCTTTGACGGGACATTAGAGATGGGACCTCTTCCAAATAAGTGGAAGAGGACTTTACATTAGTCAACAAAGAAAATAAATCCAATGGAAAGAGGTCCCAAGGCGAGGAGAGAAGAAAGAGGAAGGACTTGGTGAAAGTCAAGTGTTTTCATTGTCACGAGTACAGGCACTTAGCCACGAATTGCCCACAGAAGAAAGCAAGAAAGAAGGAGCCTGTAATTGTAGTAGCAGGTGAAGCTATAACTTCACAATTCAAACTTGATTTCACTCTCATTGCATGCATGGCCAACACTGTAATGGCAAGCATGTGGTATCTCGACAGCAGTGCCTCGTTCCATATGATGGGGGATAGAGATCTCTTAAATGACTTTAAGGAGAAAGACCTCAATAAGAACATAGATTTTGGAGATGATGGGAGGTATAACGCGACTGACATTGGTACAATTACCTTTGAGAGGGGGTTTGGCTCCCCTCTTAGAATCACATATGTGATGTATGTTCCAGGGCTAAAGAAGAATCTTGTTTCTGTCGCAGTATTGGAAGACACTGGCTACGATGTGATTTTTAGCAAAGGAAAGGTTTTCCTTAGACACATCACCACAGGATAGGTGAAACAGATCTGTTATATACCTAGGGAGGATACTATGGGGTACCAAGGGAGGTACCCAAGGTAATAATCTAATAATGGGATGGGCCATAGTAATAAATAAGGTGGTTAACCCATATCATGTAAGGGACCACAAGTAGTTAGTAATAATGTAATGGGCCTATGGTATTAGTTCGATGGTATGAGGGAACCATGGTAATGACCCATGATATTGTATTTATGAGGCCTATATAGAGGCTAGAGACTCCACATGGAGAGATGTCAAGGAATAGTGAAGGAATAGTTAAGGAATATTGTATGAACATGCATATGGCTTGTGGAGTGTTCTCCTTCCTTAAGGAGTGAATGTATGGTGTTGCCCTACCTTAAGGGTTTGAGATCAATAAAGAATCATTTCATATTATTTCTGGGTTTATTTGTATTATCTTATACTTTTAGATTAGATCTATATCAAGTGGTATCAGAGCTATAACAAGATCGGTGTGCGAGTCAAGCACTTGTATGCTCTCAAGGTTGAAGATGCATGCAAAGCCTTGAGGAGCAAGGAAAATGGTAGAGATTTGGTGGTTGAGAGGGAGCATGAATTACCTCTCAACATGTAGCCCTAGAAGCAGGCTCAGAAGGAGGCTCATAAGCAACCTTAGAAATAGGCTCAGAAGCAGCCTTAGGAGCAGGCTTAAAAGCAACCTCAACAAGTTGAGGAGTAGCCACAATTAGAGAAGAAGAGAGGAGACCAAGTGGAGACATCCACTCAAGAAGAGAACTCTAGTAGCGAGAACTTTCGAGCCAAGTGGGAAGAAGGAGCACATGTAGCCATACCTCCACCTAAGAGGTGGGGCGATGTGAAGCAATAGTTCCAAGAATTCAGAAATTGGGAAGGGTCCATTGAGATGTTTTGTCTCATGGATCATTACCTTGCTATGGGAGCCCATAGTACACAAGAGCAAGATGGATTAGTGGTAGTTGATGCACTTAGATGTCAAAGTAACAAAGGCAGAGACTAGTAGTAGTTAGATACTAGGGAGCACAGAGTAGAGTTGGCAACAGTGCAGATGGCATAGTGCAGAGTGAGTAGAAGCGCAAAGTTTTCAGTAGACAGTGCAATAGATAGTAGCAGCTAGAGACTTTGGTGATAATTGCATTGTATTGATTCAGTTTGGATGTTTTTTTAGTTTCAAAAGTTGCAGCAGCAACAAGACTAAAGAGAAGTGTTGCATGCAAAACATTCCAAAGATACCAGATCAGGATAGAGTTTAATTCCTTTCTTATTGAGGGAGTGTCGAAAATAGCAACAAGAAATGTTAAAAATAACATCTAGAAATTCTAATTTAATTTGTCCTTGAATTAAATCGAAATTCTATTCTCATAGCAACTTATAATAGTTAACTAAGTTAAGTTGACTTAGTTGGCTTAAGAAATTTGAGTTGGAAGTCTATCTAGATTCATGTAGAGTGATCCTTGAATTTTAGGGGCCCAGGTTGAGTTCTTTTGAGTTGTAATTAATTAAGTCAGTCTAAATGACTTACAGTAAGTTAAACTAGTTCTAATTGTTGGAGGAACTAGTAGGAGGTCTATTAGTGGGGGTGACCACCAATGCATCCTTAAGACCACAACGGTTAACTGAAGATTCACTCATAAATAACTCATGCATGTCAGTTAAGAGGAAAACCTAGTTTGTATTAGAGTTGAAAGACAATGTACTATTAGTTGTATAATTTTCTAAGTTGTATAGATGGTGCAAGCAATCATCAGAAGGCCTATGGATGGATTGCACAATTATGGAGAGAGGATTTCCCAATTAAATACTGGATAATTCTCTCAAGAATTTTGCAATGAAGTAGGGGCTTGGTAGACAACAGATTTGGCTAAGTGTTGGCTTGAGATGGTTTGTGAAGTAGAGAGATAGATTGTACTAGTGCAGGAATTGATCAGGATGAACATGCATTGTATTTTTTTCTCAAATCTTCAGGTTAATGTAGTACAGATAGTAGGGGTTTTTAGAAGTTGCTTTCCCTAGAGAAATATTGTGTTATGCGCTATTGAAATTCTTCCTTTTCTATTTTTGTTTTCATCGATCAATTTTGTTTTCTGCTAAAGAGTAGAGTAGATTCTTGTCTTGTGTTTTAGCATATCACATAAGCTGTTGAATCTACAAGTACAAATCTACACAATATATGCCATATGTCAAAAATTGGTTGCATGAATCCACATTGCTCGCTCTCCACAAGGAATCATGGGAATTTAATGTATACAATATCATAAAATATTTTGAAATTTTACATAAGACATAAAGCTACAGGTAGAGAAAACAAATAATTGTCAATATCAAAATTTCAATTGATAGGAAGGGTGAATTTTGAATTCCATGCTTGGGATAATCTCAAGCATATTTTATAATATTTCCTTCAATGATTACTCTCGGTAAACCCCCTAGCCTCCTCATGGCAATATCATTTCTCCTTTGTCAACGCACCATACACTTCTCTTGGAATTTGTTGGCCAAAACAGTCTAGGACCCCCTCTTTCATGTTTTTTCTGCTCCCTTTCATACTTTTGGTCCACAAAGTTTTCTCCTTCTCTTAGCTCAACTACTTCGGTGCTCTATTGTTCTAATGCTCTTGGGTGCAGCAGGGGGGGTGTAATTCTACATCCTTCGAAACTTAATTTCTCATTGCCACCCATGGTTGGTCCATTATGTCCCTCTTCTCTGGACACCCTTGACACTATTGATTACCCTATTAACCACTCTTTCCCTGGTGAACATGTGGCATAGAGTTGCACCTTTGTTCAATTCCTAAATTCTAAATTCCATTGCTTAAGTGAGGAGTTGGAGTAGTTGAGGTGCCTTAAAGTGTCCTAGACTCAAGCTTGCAACCATGAAATGATGGTCATCTACAATACTGAATTAATGAATGGAGAAAATATTTTTCACTAAAAAAGAAAAGAAAAGAAATATGAATTGAAAATAACTTATTTGTTTTCTCAACCTCACTGAACATATTCTCAATGTTCTAATGTAAGGATGGAAGAAGCCTTAGCCAAATCAGGAGTTGATGAAGTAAGGAAAAAAATGTCTACTCCATAACAAATCACAGGAGATAACCCACTGGTCAATTTGATTTAAAATTGTAATAACTGACAATTTTGAGGTTTTTTGTAATTTAAGTTGTTCTCCTTAGGAATACTTAAGTCATAATTTTGTAATGGACAATGCTTCTTAGGAAGTTAAATTCCCTCAAGATACTTTTATACATAAGGATGGTCAAAAAACATAGGACGAATTTTGTAATGGGCAATGCTACAAATTGGCAAGAAGTCAAACCACATCACATTTGTGATTATCTTGTCTATATGTAAACATAATAGCCTTGTGGAAAAGGTTTTGAAATATTTTTTTTCTATAAGTTGGGATTATCTAACTCATCAATGGGAGCACAAAAAATTGCATCATGGCTGTATCATTTGAAATATATAGAGATTAAATGATCTTAACTTGAGTGGTTTGATGAAAAATTATTTCCGTGGCAACATGGGTTCAAGTGTCTGGAGACATGTTCTAACTGGCTTGTTTGTGGCATTAATTAAATAGTTGTATCTAGTGAAATAGTGGAAGTCGATCTTTCAAAGTTATCAATCCCCCATAAATTCTATTACAGTTCAAAAAAAAAATTACTAATAAGATTGTAGTTGTGAGTCTATTTGGGAGTCTCATTTTATGAATCCTATAGTTATTCCCTACAGGATTCTTTAGTGAGAAAATTGTGAGTGTCTTTTATATTGTGGATTTTGTTCTTCTTATTTGAATTCATTTGTTGTTCTTGGTCTCATTTGTTTGAGTAGACAAGTTTGCAACACTAATAATAAAATACAAAACAAAAAATTTGATTGTTAGATAATTTGTAAAAATACAAAGAAAAAATTCCATTGTCATATAATTTTGCAGTAGATATACATTGATAGATGTTGACTTTCACACCAAGATATGGTTAATTGTAGTATCAAATCATTTATTTTTTTTGAGGATATTGTATGGTGAATATGAGACTTGGTTGTGTTAATTGGAGAGCCATCACCATGGTGTTTAACTCATAGTAGAGTTTCAAGAAACCTTGAAATGGTGGTTGATGATGAGATAGATGAAGGTGAAGCAATATCAAGAAGTTTAAGTATCACATGGAAGGCATGGCATAGCTTTTGCAATAATTGGTTGAAGCTATTATTGACAAGAACAATAAAGTAGGCATTGAATAATTTAGAGAATAAAGGAAAAAAACAAATAGTCCTTTGAAAGACTCATAAAATATTTCTCATTTATAATATGATGACCATGACTACAAGAGATTCATGAATCCATTCAATTCGATGCCAAATTTGACATTAATGATTTACAATAATTAGGTGGACCCTCTAAAACTAAGTAATTAATGAAGGTAACTAGGGCCTTATTTTAGTTGTTATGGATTAATAAATATTGAGAATATATACTTCTCTGAACTAGATATGGAAACATATGCATTGCTATGGTCGGAAATTTTATGTCAAGAGAAACATCTTAGAAACAAGAAATAGGGGGAGGATTGAAAGCATATCAAAATTCTTGTGAAAAACTAGTTCTACCTAATGGGGAGGGAAGGATTCGGTGTGGTTCAAAAGCATTGTGAAGAAGTACTTCTATCCAATGGGGAGTGAGGAATAACATTAGTTAAAGAGTATTGTGAAGAACTAGTTATACCCGAAGAAGAATGAGGAAGAACATGAGTTCACAACTTTTATGTAAAACTAGTTCTATCCAATGGAGAGTGACGAAGAACATGAAGAACATGAGTTCACCAATCACTTCTCTTTTACTTTTTGTTAAGACAAGAAAATTATCTTACTTGCATTAGGAGGACAAAAATATAATTCCACAAAAGAGACTAATTATTTTAATTAATTAAATAATAATAATAAATTAATTAAAATTATGATTTAATTAATCATCTTTATTTTATTAGATTATTTACTATCGTTTTAAACGCATACTTTCAATGTTAATCAACTATTACATTTTTTATGATGATGATGGTGGTGGTTAACCTTCACTGAGACCAAATTGGTCTGCCGAACCTATAATTTTCTTAGTTTCTAATTGTTTGGTTTGTCCTCTTTCTTGGCAAGATTGGTGTTGTAGCTTTTTTCTTTTTCTCCTATGAGTAGAATGTCTTTTGGGGTAACTTATGAAACACGGGACATATTTGTTATATAATCCAGCCGAACCTATAATTTTCTTAGTTTCTAATTGTTTGGCTCGTCCTCTTTCTTGGCAAGATTGGTGTTGTAGCTTTCTTCTTTTTCTCCTATGAGTAGAATGTCTTTTGGGGTAACTTATGAAACACGGGACATATTTGTTATATAATCCAACCTCTCGTATGAGACTGGAAAGGCTAATTATTTTGATTAATTAAATAATAATAAAAATAAAAATTATTATGTTAGCTTTGATTATTGAATAATAATCTTTATCTTATTAGATTGATTTACTATGATTTAATAGACAGTATCATTTCAAACTTATACAACCATTAAATTTTTATGGATAAATGTGACTTTAGAAATAAACAAATTCAAATTAAAACTAAATTACTATGATTTTAAAGCACTTTTAGTGTTAGGCAACCATTAAAATTTTATGAATAAATGTAACTTTAGAAATAAATAAAATCAAATTAACTCACAAATACAATTTATAGTGCTCCTTAGAGCTTTGAGAGCTTCCTTTAGCTTCATCATCACAAAGACCTGCATACATTAAATAAAATTCATTAATATCAATTCAAATCAAAATAAATAAATCATTGAGAAAATAAATTTTTCTTAGAGAAAATCTAAACAAATATTAAAATTTACATATTTTGCATTAAGTGGGTGTGTTTTGCTTGACTATATTGATATACAAATTGATCACATTACTCCTACATTCCATAACAATACCATGGGCAAAGGCAAAACCATGGGTTGTCAAAACTTGAAAACCATCAATGTTAAATTATTAATTTTATTTGGAGTAGTTTTGAGTGCGACTTTTTGGAGTTTCAGATGGATTTCTGTCTAAAATAAAGGGAAAAAAATGTGATTAAAAACCTCTAAACATTTTTATTATGAAAAGTTCACTTCTCAAACTTGTGATTTCAATGAATCTAATTATAGACAAATTAAATCAGAAAATAAACTGCAAAACTTTTCAAAAAGTCACAATAAAAAATTACTTTATTTTATTTTATTTTATATTTATTTCAACCACTCAAAATGTTTACTTAACCTATCAAAGCATTACATATCTCTTCCAGATTGAACTTACTTAAGAGACACTACACTCAATAATTAGTTATGCGAAAAATCAAATTTTCCTTAAAATATATGTAAACACACGTGATTGAAATGCGTGGTGCATTCCGATTCCACCTCTCCCACAACTGAAGTTACATAAGGTGATGAACAACTTTTGGTCGGCGTTCTATGATTCCACTATCATCCACTGGCTCGATGGATTTTTGATGGAAAATGTAAGGGAGAGTTGAAGTGGGTCGCTGTTGTTTCCCACGAAACGTAACAGAAACACGTGATTTAAAATCCACGTTCATAATCTCTATGCCAAGAAATATAAATGGATTTTTATCCATGGTCGCCTTCGAAATAATGAATACAATAACGGCCCACAAAAGGTGATAGTAGATACAATGTTAATGATGAAAATTTTCAAAAAGTAGGCTTTCTTAAATTTTCCCATATGTTTTATAATCATATTATTTGTCATGGTTCGAAAAAGATTTCAAACTATGTTGCTTCCGTATATATGATTCTATAAATCATACATCTCTGAATCGAATCCAATTAAATTTAGAAACGCCGATGGGAAATGTTTACATCGCCCCTCACCATATTTATTTATTCTATATGGTAAGTCTGAAACATTTGAATCCGATCAAACTTTTGTACACGTCACCAATCAGACATTGTACAAAATGTTAACACAGTTTTGAGCGGTGGAAATTACAGCTACGAAATTATTATGATTTCAGTAACGAAATTATTTGACCAAAAATATCTATATAAAAACAATGGAAAACTAAATTTCTTAATCAATTCTTTGCCCACGGCGTTGGCAGAATAACAAGTCAGGAAAGAGAATAAATCTTTTGAGAATGTATTGGGTTGGGTGGATTGTATTATTCAAAGAATACTGATGCATGTATTAAAATGAAGGGGTTGTTAAAATAAGTTAATTGGTTGGTTAAAGTTAGAGATTTAGTTAATTGAGTTTTGAGTCAAGGTTAATTTATATGTGTGGTTGCATTTCAAGTTGTATGGTTGTATGTCAAGATATTCTAGGTGAGTTGCTAGTTAGAAAAAGTTAAATACTTTTCACCCGGATTTATTGTAAGAATAAAATTTTGTATAATCAATAAAAGAACCACACCTCGTGTGTTTTAGGTGAATTTGTATTTTGATTTCTTTTCCAACATAATTAAAAATGGAATAATAAGTATATGCATTAGGAAGAATATTTTTAGCATCATTAAGTAACAAAAATGCCTTTAATTATACTTTAGGCAAATATCTGTTCAAAAGTCAATTTGTCGATTGGTTTCGAAAAATAAAATGTAAGTAAATATCCACATCTTTATCTTGAAATATTTCCATCACCCTTTTCTCATTTACTATTTGCATCACTCTTTTCTAATTTCCTATTCTTACAACAATACTCTCAGTAACGGAAATTATCAGTATTTTACAACACTCTTACGACAATGGCACATTTGAGCGCGGGACATTGCCCATTACTCTTACAATAATAACACATTAGGAGATAGGGACATTGCACTTACAAATTAGGGAATTGATATCAAGCACCATTGTCGTAACACAACACTCCATTACACCTATGTCTAAGTTGGGAAATCCATTTGTCTTATAGTTTATAAAAACCCATTGAAAATCTTCAGTTTGTTTTGAGTATTATCGTTGAGTCAAATGCTAGCAAGTCAATTGTCGTGTGGCTATGTGTTAAAGAGAAGTTCAACCTCAGTTCATGTTCCTTCAAAAAATTTAGCCTTGAATCACGTTGGCTATCCCTGAGTCAGTCCTTGCAATCCATTCTTGAAAACTTGACATTGTGTTTCATGTCATAGGCTCTCCTGAGATGGATCGCTTCCTATCAACATCAACTCATTATCTAGGAAGTCAATCTAGAAAACTTCAGTACCTTGAGGCCTGCATGCCTTAATGGCAAGTTTCTTGCCTTTGACGGCAGGTTTTCATAATTGGCCTTCGATAGAACGATTCTATGAGTGTTCAACTTTAGATCATCTTTTCACACTCTATAGATTGTACTGAAAGTACCTTGAAAGACATTTTCATTATTGGTGGGTTCTCTCGCACTTGTTAATGGTTCACATTATTGATCAGTAATCAAGTGGTTTCTATCATGTTCGAATTGGAGGCATTCACTCGCATGGCTAGATTCATGCTACGAATCGAAAGATGGAGATCAAGACCTTGGATCTAGTTTCATCAATCCAGATTGTGAGGCATTTTATATTCATGATTATGTAGAAATATTCATAGCTAATGGTTGCGCCCATACTGTGTCTACTGTTGATATGATTCTTGAGTTTTTCCGTACTTTTTCATTCAGTTAGTTTTACTCTGAGTATGAGAATGTCTACCTCAATGATGATTATATATTGCATTGTAATCCTTGAATGATTTTTGTAGGTTTCTGACCATTGTCTCCGATCCAATATTTGGCATGATAAAGCGCTTCAATCTTTAAAAAAAAATATTTCAGACTTCGTACTTTAGGGGGGAATCTGTTACACGTCATTTTGTCACCATGACACTTGACTGTTAAAATGGATCTCTCGCTATCCATAAACATGTTTCATTACACTCCCTTAGAGGTCAAACAATAAAAAAACCCTTGAAGAATATGTGAATTTTGGGTTAAATTGATTTATAGCTTGTTTAATATGACCTGCGTGCTTTTTCTAGTCAATTTCCATGCATTTGTAGTTTCTCTGCTTGAAACCTGCATAGAACTGCGCTATGATCCACTGTAGATTGTGCACATAACTCAAAGAGAAGTAAAAAATAAAAAGTGAATTCTAGAAGCATTGTTGCGCGAATATATCCCAACTGAAACCTTTTAGGTCATATCTATTCAAGCCATACCCCTCATATCATGGAGCTAATTCCCTCTCACCAAGGGACCCTAATCCCCTAATTAGAGGATCTCATCCTTCTCTTTTGGATCTGAAACTTATTCATCTTGGCCTATAAATTGAGTACATGCTAGAGGGATTAAGAGGTTCATAAAATATAGACTTATGTTGTTGGATTTAGATTGGAAGGTTTAGAATCTAAGGAGAGGGTTGGATATATTTGGGAGGAACCTCATGACATCAAGGCAGGGGTTGTGAGGCTCTTCTTTATCCTTAAATTAATACAAATGGATCCTTTTTTCCATTGTATTGTCTTTACTAAAATGATGAATGATTTATGTTTCTTTTGATATTCATTAAGATGATTTCAATTTCTAATCTCCTTGATCATTAGATCATGCTTGTTTGAATTGTTATACTGCATATTCCTTTGATCTTTCTTATTTGTGTGATTGTGGTGTTTTTGAGCATCGAGAAGTTGCATCGAGACGGAGCAGGGATCTCCATTAAGCATTTCACAAATAGATAAGAGGCTTATTTTCCTTCTCTTGTATTTACAATTCAAACGAGGTAAGGTTAGGAAAAGAGTTATTCAATTGTCTGTTTGTTTCTAGTTTCCTTTAGGATCTATGGAGATCACTCTTGTAAGCTAGAGGGATTTATCCGCTTAACACATAATTTCAAGCACATCTAGAAAAACGGGCATAATTTTTTTTTAGGCCTGAAATACGTTCAAAATGGCCATCAAATTCCATCCGTGATTACATGTCTTTTGCTATTTTTTGTTGTGAGTATAAAAACAATTTTATGGTACTATATGTTTTGTGTTTTGTCTTCATAAATTTTTTAATTATGGATTGACCATCAAACATATGTCTATGCTTTATATTTCTTTAAAAATATCAAATTAATAATTTTTTATTATAGAAAGTTATTTTTTTATTACGTTTTAATTATTAGTGAATTGTGAGTGACTCACTCTCTTCTTTTACTTTTTGTTAAGACAGAAAATTATCTTAGAGAGCATAAATATAATTCCACATAAAAGGCTAATTATTTTAATTGATTAGATAAATAATAATAATAATAATAATAATAAAAAATTAATTAAAATTATGAATTTAACTAATCATCTTTATTTTATTGAGATTATTTACTATTATTTTAAAAGCATACTTTCAATCTTAATCAACTATTAAATTTTTATGAGTAGAATCCCTTTTGGGGTAACTTATGAAACACATAAAGAGAAATATTTGTTTATTTTCATGTATGAGACTAGAAAGGCTAATTATTTTGAATTAATTAAATAATAATAAAAAATTAAAATTATTTTTTTATGAGTACAATCCCTTTTGGGGTAACTTATGACACACATGAGAAATATTTGTTATTTCCCATCTATGAGACTAGAAAGGCTAATTACTCCTACATTCTATAACAATACCATGGGCAAAGGCAAAACCATGGGTTGTCAAAACTTGAAAATCATCAATTTAAATTATTAATTTTATTTGGAGTAGTTTTAAGTGAGACTTTTTGGAGTTTCAGACGGATTTTTGTCTAAAATAAAGGGAAAAAAATGTGATAAAAAACCCCTGGACATTTCTATTGTGAAGAATTTACTTCTCAAACTTGTGATTTCAATAAATCTAATTGTAGACAAATTAGATCAGAAAATAAACTAGAAAATTTTTGAAAAATTAATAATTAAAAATTACTTTATTTTATTTTATGTTTATTTCCGTCACTCTACTTAATACATCAAAGCATTACATATCTCTTCTAGATTGAACGAGACTCTACACCATAATTAGTTATGTGAAAAATCAAATTTCCTTATATGTTATTTTAAGTAAACACGTGATTGAAATGCGCAGTCCGACTCCACCTCCCACAACTCAAGTTACGTATGGTGATGAACAACTTTTGGTCGGCATTCTATGATTCCACTATCATCCACTGCCTCGCTTCATGCTTTCCTCATCTTGCCCACAATTATGGATGGATTTTGCGTGAAGGCTGGTCGCTCAAGTGAGAAGGGCCACAGCTTTCTTTTCTGTCGGGTTTTCTCTTTTCGTTGAATGGAGTCCGACATGGTCAGATATGGAAAATAGAGTTCTGATGGAAAATGTAAAGGGAGAGTTGAAGTGAGTCGCTGTTGTTGCCCAGCCCATGAAACGTAACAGAAACACTTGATTTAAAACGCATGGTGCGTTCTGATTTGGTCAGCATTGAATTTGTATTACGATCACCCAATGGCTCGCTGCATCATTTCTCAACATTTGTGGGCCCTATTCTATTCATAATCTCTATCCAGAGTCTGCCAAGAAATATAAATGTTAACACAGTTTTGAGCGGTGGAAATTAGAGCTACGAAATTATTATCATTTCACCAACGAAATTATTTGACCAAATATCTATATAAAAACAGTGGAAAACTAAATTTCTTAATCAATTCTTTGCCCACGGCGTTGGCAGAATAACAAGTCAAGAAAGAGAATAAATCTTTTGAGAATGTATTGGTTTGGGCGGATTGTATTATTGAAAGAATGCTTATGTATTAAAATGAGGGTAATTTGTTAAAATAAGCGAATTATTCTTGAACGAAGAGCGAATTATTGTGTTAATCAAATCGAGTTAATTCATAATCAAACTAATAGTATATGGTTTTGTCAAGTTTGGTGTGTTTTAAATGAATTTATATTTTAGCTTCTTTTCCAACATAATACTTTTAAAAATATTTCAATAGGACTTAACTAATTAAATATCCATGTTAACTAATATATTTTAATATCATTATATAAAAAAAATAGGAAAAAAATATATGACCACAAAAAAATATTCGAGAATTAAAAAAGACAGTTAAACGGTAATAAAAAGAAGATATGCAATTATTAATTTATATCAAATTTAATATATGGGTTTAAAAAAAAATTAAATAATAAAAATATTCAATGTAAATTATAAATAAAATATTTTACTATGAAAGTAATTAATATTGATCAATATTTAAAAAATAACTAATAACACAAAAAAGATTAAAATGTGAACAATATGATCCATAAATAAAATATTTCAATCGTCATGTAAAACAAAATATTCAAATAACTGTTATGTATATATTATATATGTTTTAGGGAAAATATGTATATATTAGATAAAACAATTAGAAAAAAAAATTATGGTTAAAATATTCCAATTAATTTAATTATTTTACATTTTGACCAAAATTTTATTTAAAATCTAACAAAAATTTGTTAGATTTATAAGTTTAACATCTATAGTCTACACAATCTAAATGTTAAAAAATATTTTCAAAAAATTAAATCATAGTATAAATCTATCTACATTATTAACAATTTTTTACACAAAAATTTATTAAACATCTTAAAAAATTCAAATTTAAAAAAACTTAAATGAGTTTATATATAATTAAATTAAAAACTAAAAAACAAAAAGCTTTCCATTTTATTATATACCTATTTGAAAAACTTTATTTATTTTACTATCCTATACATCAACACAAGAATATTAAAAAATAAAAATAAATCTAATTTTAACCCACCATTACATGGAATGATGCTAATTTTTCTCTAAAAGGTTTAGAGAAGAGTAGGTTATCGAGATTAGGGGCACATGTCATTTTCTACTGCAAACACACGCATTACATTAGACATAGAACACTCTCCAATAATACTCAACCCTAACTTAACTTACCATCTTTTATAGTTTATAAGCTTAGTTTAACTAATAGAAGATGTGGTTTTCCGCAACCCTAATTTAATTTTTTATAATTACAAGTATAGTTTAATTAATAGAATATTTGATTTTTAATTAATTTGGTTTAATATATATATATATATATATATATTTAAATTATAAATTTGAATTGTGATGAATTACCGATTCTAAAGTGTTATTCATTTCGACGCTTAACGAGTCGAAACCCGGAGATCGTGGGTTATGGGCCCACGAAGTTCGCCTCTTCTTCCTTTATTTCGGTTGCAGCATCAAAAACCACCGTTGTATAGGGTCGGTCTTACAATTCGGGTTCGAATGACCTTTCCATTGACTTCACTCCACAAAGGTCTAAGCAGTTTTCTCTGGCCCGACTAAACTTGGCATGGTTTTTATCAGAGTTGGGGTTTGTTTTTTTTTTATTTGAAAATAAGTAGTTTGTTAATAGGTATTAAATGAATGGGGTTGTATATGTTTATAGTTAGATTTTGGTATATCGGTTATTTAATGGTGCGTTACTATTTTATTCATGTAATGTTTATTGGCAAAGTATATATTTGCAGACAAAAAGCTTTTGATTTCAATGAATCTAATTGTAGATAAATTAGATTTGAAAATAAACTAGAAAACTTTTCAAAAAATTATACTTAAAAACTACTCCATTTTATTTTATTGAGTCAAAATATTTACATAACATTAAAACTACTTATTATTTAATAGAAAAATCAAAAAACTTTTTATTAACTCATAAAAAAGTCAGTAAAATGAATATTAATGTGTAAATTTTAAATATACTTTAAAATGCATGTTTTAAAAAATATCATTCAGATTTTAAAAATAACAATAAATAATGGTTAAAAAAGTAAAATATAGATAAACACGTGATTGATGGATTTTGCGTGAAGGCTCTGTGAGAAGGGCCACAGCTTTGTGAAGTGACGTGCAATGCAGAGATGTGTGTGTAAGACGTTAATTGTATTTGGTCGTTTGCCGTTCATTCCACCCATTCACCGACATGGTCCTTTCGTTGAACACAGTCCGATATGGTCACAATAAATGGAAAATGTAAAGGAGAGTTGATTTCCCACGAAACGTAACAGAGACACGTGATTTAAAATGCATGGTGCGTTCTGATTTGGTCAGCATTCAATTTGTATGTACTATCACCCAATGCATCATTTCTCAATCTTTGACCACTCTCGACTCTTGTGGGCCCTAGTCTATACAAGAAATATAAATGGATTTTTATCCAGAACCGATTTTTAAATATAAATGGAATATAAATTTCCATTTATTTGAAGGCGGCTGTGGTTAGAAACGCTGAATGCAATAGCGGCATACAAAACGTCAAGATTGAAAAATCATGCCGCTAGATAGTGGGTGATAGTAGATATCACTTTAGATTTATTTAACTCGGGGTTTATGATGTTTAAGGAGATCAAATTTTTAAATGTGTATTTCAGAAAAATTGATCCAAAATGAGATGAATTTTGTTACTCTCAGTTAGGGCAACAATGTTATATTTTCAGATTATCATAATTATGTATATTTTTGAATTGTACATCGTAGCTTGAAAGAGTGTGCAGTGCGTCTTACTTGTACTATTATAAAATCGAGCATTTTTGTGCGTGGAGACTATTGGTGATAAAATGAAGGTAATAAAGAGACCAAATGTATAATAGAAATATGTGATAATCTAAGTTATTGGGTTTAGAGTGTATTTTTCAGTTTCAGTGTTATGCCGAAAACCCATTATATGGAATTTAATTGTAAGTAGAAAGCAAGAATCCAACAACTCAAAGCCATAACAAATCCAATGTTATGCGGGAAAACCATTATATGGAATTTATTTGTAAGTAGAGAGTAGGAATCCAACAACTCAAAGCCATAACAAATCCAGTGAATGATTGACAAATTTTTAATTATTTATTTATAAGGTTATTTGTCACATATCTTTAAACAACAATAATTACCACAGTGTATTGATAAACATAAACAAACTTTTGATTTCATTCATTTATAAAGTATTAATGACCAGGATATTATATGGCCACATGTAAATTACATATTCTATGCATATTACTCGTAATAATATATATATTGATTTGTTGTAATAATGGTTTACATATTTCGTATGATTTTAAGTTTGATGATCCTATAATTTGACATAATGAACCTTGGATTCCCGCCCCCAAGAGTTGGCAAGAGCAGATTTTTGGACTCTTCCGATTGCTTTCCAGCTGCTCATCACCTTCTCAGTATGGTCGCCCCATCAACCGTCTTATATGGTTCAACTCCATCGGACGGCTAAGAGTATTTGCCTTAATTCCTTTGTCCGACGCATCCTCGGGCAATTTTGGCATTTCTCTCTTTATCTGGAAAATCTACCCAGTTCTGGGTCATGGCTTCGGGGTTTCTCTCTGGTTTGCCTTTGCTTCTTCATGTTGTTAATGATCCCTGCCTTGCTCTGTTGTAGTTTCGTCGTGGCTGCTTGCTAGGTGGTTAGTTCAGTGAGATGAACCTAGTGCTTCTTCCTTGGAAGAATTTCACACATTATACCAATCCAAGTAATGGAATGTCTATTTGTTTTTAGCATTTTCGTTTTGAAACTGACATTTGTTAGCTCTTCCTTTAATAATTAACAACGCTTACTGTTTTGGTTAGGTTTTGCCACAGGAAGTTGTTTTGGTTAGGTTTTTCCACAGGCTTTCAGCAGCAGGAGAATGATTATTCTGAGTCAAAACCCTACCTCCCTATGCCAGTTTGTAGGTTTGCAATCTCAATGCTCCATCCAATCTCTGGGTAATGTGAAAGATTATCTGGAAATTTCTTGGAATGAAGATGTTCAAAATCTTAAGGGTTTCATTAGCTTAACTTTGTCGGCTTGTTGTTTAATCCTTGCACTGTTCGTAAAACTTGTCAGTTGTTGTCTATACGTTTTCTGAATCCAATGTATAGATACCCAGGGAAATATATTTCTTGCCTCTGCTTATAAAGTCGTCATTTTGTTTAAATTTAAGTTCTGGGTATGCATCCCGAGATGGGTTGCTAGTTTTCCCTTGAAATCATGTTGTAATTTAACTTATGGCAGTTATGGAAGGATGATTTTTGTAATTTGGCTTCCCTGATTTGAACAAAACTTTATTATGTCGAACCTTTGTGCTCTGTATGTTTATTAATTATTTATTTTTGTGTACTTGAAAGGATTTCGAAATTCTTACTCAGCACAGGGCTTATATTTTACAAAGTTTTTATAAGTTTTCAATCCAAGTTGGCTTGTCCTTCTCTAGTATTATGAGAGCATTAGTCAATTAACCAATTTCAATGTTTTGTATTTCACGCAAGATTAATATATGTTTCATTGCCAATTTCGCATTCATATTGCTACGCAGTTGGGGTTTTTACCCATGTCTTAACAAGAGTTCGTTTTATGTGTTCCTTTATTACTTTCTATGGCATAAACTTGTTAGTATTCTTTCTCAGCAGTTCCATACATATTTGGTTTAAATTTCTATTCCTCTGCGTTAATTTCTGCATGATTTTTGTATTAGTTCCTATTCTGCCCTATCTCTTAGGGTGAATTTATTTCGGGTTTTCTTCTTAGAGTGAATGTATTTCAGGTTTCCTCCTAACCATGAGACTCAATTTCAGGCCAAAATCTCCCCCCAAGTTGTTGCTCACATGACAGATGATTTCCTATAAGACTAACAGTCTTATCATTTCACAGCTATCTAGTCTTAACCAGATTTAGCCTTTGGTCCTGTCTAACATATTAGCGTGAAAACATCTCCTTTACTTCTCCCTTCTTCATCTCAGGTACCAATACCCTCTTGATTTCTTCCTGGAGAATAAATCTTCAAGGAAGTAGTTAAGGATAGGTCACTGCCTATTCTAACTACTTGACATGTGAGAGTTACAAGATCTGTTATCACCCAAACATTTTCTTGATGCATGACTCAATCAAAATCTTAAATGTATAAATTTAAATAGTAATATGTGGTTTGTTTAACTACAATAATTAAATATTTACAATTATTGGGGACATCATATCTTCCCCGCCAAGATTAAACATCGTCTCGATGTTTCTCTGTTGAAAACAGATTTGGAAAGGTCTCCTTCTTGACCTATCCATCCTCCCAGGTGGTCTCCTTTGGCCCAAAGTGTTGCCATTGCACTTTAATCTGGGTGATAAGTCGTCTTCGCAACATTACTTCTCTTTGATCAAGTATACCCAGGGGTTCAACCAGGAACTCACTTTCTGTTTTTATCTAGGTATTGGGACAACAAGAAAATCAATTATCGTTATCTTTACTTCATTAGTAAGAACCTAACATATTTTCCTAGGTTTTCGAATATTCAGGATTGACAGACTGGAGTCGAGGACTGCGCGCTCTGGCGATCCCGCGCCCCGCTGCGCCTCTGACCTCCCCTCTGTGTGCCTGTGCCTGGCAGCGCTGCTGCTAGGCCGCTTTCCCCCTCTGCTGATCGCCTGGGCCTCCTGCCCCTTCCTTCTCAGGGCCTTCTGCCCTCCCCTCCCTCTGGTCCTTCGCTGGAGCGCCTTCTGCGCTGTTGCCCTAGTCTGCAATGGATCCTCCCTTTCAGTATCAGGATGATCTGGAGAAGTCTTTTGCTTCGCTCATCCTAGAGAACGCCTCGGAGAAAATCCGCCCTACAGCTTCAAAATTTATCAAAAAACTTGATGAAATTCCGGAAGTCTCGCTCCCTCCAGCCCTACCGAGGAGAGCTGCTGTTGCACTAGCGGAACGAGGCCTGGTAGGCCAGTTCACAGGTCTATGGCCTTCCCCCCGCACAGTCCAACGTTGGGTAGAAAGAAACTGGAACTCGATGGTCCAAGGAAAGATAGCAATAAGGTTCTGTGGAAGGGGGTTTTTCACCTTCCTCTTCGAATCAGTGGAGGATCGTAATCTCATCTTCTGTAATGGGCCTTACTTCATGGATACCAAAGGCCTTTACCTCAATAGATGGACCCCCGACTTCGATCCTGAGATGGATGTTCCCAACACTGTCCCTGTTTGGGTCCACCTTCCCCACCTGCCTCTACACTGCTGGGGAGATGAATCTGTAAAAGCCATCGGGAACGCTGTTGGGAAATACATTGATAGATCAAAGCCAAAGGAGAACATGCACGCATGTGCTCGGATATGTGTAGAAGTTGATCTTGGGAAAGGGTTACCAGAAGCAATCAAACTCAAAGTCGACCAGTGGACGCACATACAGCAAGTGGACTACGAGCAGCTGCCTTTTAAGTGCAAGGTATGTCATGAATATGGGCATTTTGCTAATAGATGCAGTAAATCTAAATTAGCAGATTCTGTTAACAATGTAGAAGCTCCAGAAGAAGCATGGGAAATAGTTAAGAAGAAAAAACCAAACCCCCCTCCAGGAGCATCCTCAAAGGCCCCCTCTGAACCCCCCATCCCCCCCTCCCAACCCTCTGGAGCTGGACCTTCCTTCCCTTCCTCCTCCAATCCTTTCGAATCTCTGTCTGCAGAGGACCCTCCTTCCCCTCCCCCTTCCTCGAAAGGCCCCATGGAAACCCCTTCCTCCCCCCCGCAGAGCTCCCCCCCCCAATAGTTGGAAGAATCCTAACTAGGAACAAGTCAAAAGAAAACATCACCTCCACTGACCCTCCAAGAAAAGTGGGAAGGAAATCAAACAAAGAGATAAGGGATGAGACAGCTGCAAAAGAAATGGCCACGGGGACCCAACAGCCAATGGATACATATCTAGACAAGACCAAAGGAAGTGGAGAGAAGATGAAAGAGAAATCTGGGGCCCACAACAAACAAGGTAAATGATGATTTTGGTCTCTTGGAATTGTAGGGGGATGGGCTCCTCCCTAAAAGCTAATGCAGTCCGAGACCTTTTAAAATCAGAACATCCAGACTTCCTCCTACTCCAGGAGACCAAAATCACTGAACAGGAATTCCAAAACAGCATGAAAAGAAGCAGAAATTATGAAGGAATAGCAATGAGCGCAGTGGGAGCCTCAGGAGGAATAGGGACAATTTGGGACAAAAATAAATGGAAACTCAAAGATTGCAGGCAGAATAGATGGTGGATTAGATTAGACATGCAAAACACAATCATGACAGAAGAATACTCAATATATAATGTCTACGCTCCCCCCCACTTCAGAGAAAAAGCCTCTTGCTGGGAGTCAATCACCTTAGATCTTATGACTGCCCAAGGAAGGAACATCTTCCTGGGAGGAGATCTGAACTTAATTAGGAGTGCGGAAGAGAAGATGGGAGGGAATTTCTTTGCAGACCCTTCAAGAGAAGCATTAGAAGAAATCATCCAAGCTCACAGTCTAGTTGACATCCCACCCCAAAACGGGTGTTTCACATGGTCAAATAAGAGGACAGGCAAAAACAACATCAAAGAGAGGCTGGATCGTATCTTGGCCCAAGAGAGAATAGTGGCTAACTTCTCAAGGATACAAAACACAATTATCCAAGGCTACATTTCAGACCATAAACCAGTGGCTCTGCATTTGGACAAAGGGAAAAATATGGGACCGATTCCCTTTAAGTACAATAGAGCATGGGACAGCATAGAAGACTTTAGAAACTTGATAAAGGATCACTGGGCAATGGACATTTCGGGCTCCCCTCATTTCATCTGGGAAACCAAGCTCAAGCTTCTTCGAACAGCCATCAAACAATGGGCAAGGCAATACGCTACAGAGGAAGGGAAAAAAAAAATCGATCTCCAAATGAAGCTAGCTCAGTGGAACCAAGAAAAGGAAAGCGTCCAAGATACTGAAGAAGATCAAAGGAAAGAAAATGAACTGTACAAGGAACTGTACAAACAGAACCGAATGGAAGTGGAAGAGCAGAGGCAGAAATCACGATGCCTTTGGCTCAAATCAGGAGACAAAAATACCTCTTTTTTCATAACAACCTCAAGCTAAGGCGAGCAGGGAATAACATTGAAAGGATAAAGGTGGAGGGAAGGGTCCTAACAGAACAAGAGGAGATTAAGGAAGGAGCGTCCCGGCATTTTCAAAATCTACTAACTGCTGATCCTCATTACCTGGAAAACCCGGATTTCCTCAAAATAATTGAGAACAAGATCTCAGAAGCCCAAAATGCAGATTTGGACAAGGAGGTCACGACGGAGGAAATAGAATGGTCAATACACAGCATGCCCTTGGACAAGGCTCCAGGCCCTGATGGTTTCACAGTGGCCTTTTACAGAACCCATTGGGAAATTATCAAGAAGGATTACATAAGAATGGCAAAAAACTTCTTCACAAAATGTAAAATGGGCAGCAGCATTAAATCCTCCCATCTGGCTCTTATCCCTAAAGACCCCAACCCTCAATCCTTTGATAGATTCCGCCCTATATCCTTGTGCAATGTCTCCTACAAAATCATCACTAAGATCTTGGCAAACAGGCTTAAAAGAATTCTCCCTTCCCTCATCTCTGAGAACCAAGGAGGCTTCGTCCCTAGGAGACATATAACGGATAATGTAATCCTCATACAGGAGGCAATCCACAACAGTATATCTAGAAAGGAAAGGGGCATGATCATCAAACTTGACATGGCGAACGCCTTTGACCGGGTTAACCACTCATTCCTTCAGGCCGTTTTGAAGAATTTTGGTATCTCTGAGCACTTCACTAGCAGGGTCATGGAATGCATTTCTTTCAACTGGACAGCTCCCCTCATCAATGGTAGGCCCGGTATCGCCTTCCAAAGTTCAAGAGGCTTGAGGCAAGGATGCCCGCTTTCTCCCTTTCTCTATATTATCATGGCTGAAACTCTAAGCTTGCATCTGGAGAATAAGCGAAGGTTAAAGGAAATAACAGGGATCGACATAGTCATAGGAACCAAAGGGATTAACCACTCCCTTTTTGTTGATGACACTCTTTTAATTGGAGGCGCCTCAAGCCTTATGGCCCGGAGGTTCAAAGAAACACTGGACCTCTTCCTTCAAGCTTCTGGAGGTAAACTAAGCAACAACAAGTGCATGATCTACACTTGGAATGTCCCAAGACACATAACCCAGAGAATCTCTTTAATCATGGAGATCCCTGCCCAAGGGAACTTGTCCCATTTTATGTATTTGGGGCTGCCTTTAGCCAAGGAATCAATCAAAACTGAGATTTGGGTTAAGCTAATTGAAAAATTGAGAGGGAAGCTCCAGAGCTAGGGAGTGTATTGGCTTAATTTAGCGGGCAGAACAATTCTCATCAAGGCCATCCTTTTAGCCCTCCCAATCTATCAATTCGCCACTACTCTTGCTCCAGCAAGCATCCATAAGCACATGGAGCCAATAATTCGAAGTTTTTTGTGGCAAGGAGGAAAGCAAGACACAAAAAAATTCAGCTTGGTAAAATGGAGCAAGGTCATTCTCCCCTTAGACAAAGGAGGGCTCGGAATTAGAGTCCCAAGGCTTGCAAACATGGCTATGGGTTTCAAATTGATCTGGAGGATTCTCAGTGAGAGAGGAGCCTGGTGGACAAAGGTCATCAAGAGGAAATATCTGAATGGGGTCAACAACAATATCCTCTCAGAAACCATAATTGACAGACAATGTACACCAGTGTGGAAGCTGATCAAAAAATCTCTCCCCCAAATCAAATTACACATCTCAAGAGCTCCGGGCAACGGTAGAGGGATCTCTCCCGAATTTCAGGCCCCTGCAACGATGGATGATGGAGGCAAACCTCAAAACTCTCTATGACATCTCTCTCTGGGATCAGAACTGTTGGACAGGTTGGAAGTCTCTCGCCCTCCCCAATGAACTCATGAACATCTGGGCTAATCTTAAGACTTCACTCATTGGCTCAGCTCCCACAAATAGAATGTCAGATGACAAGTTTGTTTGGGACCCAAACGGAGGCAGTTACACGGTCAAAGAGGGCTACAGAACCCTCCAAAACGCCTCAGCAATAAACAATTGGCCACTTCACAAAGTAGCTTGGAGAATCGAATGTCTGCCAAAGGTTAAACTTTTCAATTGGACCCTCCTTCATGGCAAAATTCTTACTGCGGAAAACCTCAGGAAGAAGGGCATCCATGGCCCCTCAATATGCTGCATGTGCAAGGAGGCGGAGGAAAGTAGCAACCATCTCTTTATAGAGTGCCCCTTTGCAAGATCTTGCTGGAATCTCATCACCAGCCCTCTAATCACTGGCGATCTCCCCAACCAGATCACTCTCCTTCAGAAAGGCTGGGGGAAATGTTTTCCCCAATCCAACAAAAGCAAGAGCATAGCTACAAGGCTGTGGAATAGTATTCCCTCAAATCTTTGCTGGCAGATATGGGTCGCCATAAATAAGTGCATATTTAACAACATGAAGCCCGGTATATCTAGGACCCTAGCTAAAACGATTACACTCATAACAGAGACCATTGAAACAAATGGTATAATCCAGGCAGACCAGGAAGTGACAGATGTAAGTGTAAAAGAGTGGATGAGCAAATTCAATTATGAAACAAGAATTCAAAACAATGTAAACAGAGGAAAAGGAAATCTGGATTGGAAGCTGAGAGGAACCAAGGAAGAAATCAAAAACTAGATTCAAAAACAAAGAAGACCCACCCTCCATTTTGATGGGGCATCAAAAAATAACCCGGGCCAAGCTGGAGCCGGTGGAATTATTAAAGACTCTCAGGGGAAAACCATAGTCAAATATGAATGGGGATTAGGCTCCATGTCCAACAACAAGGTTGAGGCTTACAGCCTCCTCTTGGGGACCTCTATCGCCAGAAATCTAGGTCTCCAAAACCTACTTATCATGGGCGACTTTGCAATTATCATAGCGGCCATGACCTCTGGGAAAGATTTCAAGAAAATGGCCTTAAACAGCATCAAAGGTAGGATAATGGATATCATCAGGAGTATCAGCGAAGTCACCTTCAAGCACGTTCTCAGAGGAAACAACACAGAGGCAGATGAACAAGCTAACAAAGCCACGGGCAGGCGGACAGGTCAGGTCAAGGAAAATGATGAAGTTTATGAAAAAGCCATACCATAGGCAGGCATTCCCCATATCCTCTCCCCTGCACACCAGTCACCTCAGGCATCACCTTCTGCATATTCGGTCCTGCCCCAAATCTCCCTTCTCACCTCCAAATCTCCTCGAGATCCCAACCTGGCATCAAAGGAATCTAATCCACCCTCAGGACTCGGGTATGATCACTAAGTCCTGTCTTTTCATGAACCAGGAACTGAGTAGCGCAGTCATTCTCAGGCCGCGTGATCGAGCCCATCCCCTCCGCAGGCTCCTCAACAGCAGCGACATCATTCCTGAGGATCTCTCCCCTCCCAAGATCATATCCTCCCAGAACTGGACCAAGCATCGGGATAATCTCGCTGTATCTATTTATTGCTGCCTGGTTATCAGTCTCACCACAGTTCATGACATCGCAAGGCTTCTCCTCTGCGACTTCTCCAAGCGAAGGCTCCATTCTGAAGCTGCCATGTCTAAACGGGATCCAGAGCTCCGATCCTCGCCCCTGGTAAAAGCTAGTTTATGCTTTGTGGTTTTAATTTTATCTGATCTTCTGTGTCTTGATCGTTGCAGAGGCCCCGGTTCTTCTTCGCAGGCCATCCTCCTCAATCCTCAGTGCTCCTCGCTCCCTTCACCCCTGCTCTCCCTCTTCTGCATTAGCAATTCTCTTCCCGACATTCCCCTTCTCCTCGATCCCCATCCTTCTACCTTCTTCTTAGCTCCCTGCAATCTATCAAGCATCATGGCGGACCATCGTGACCAGCAGAATGCTAAGGAACCCGCAATCAATCTTGACAGGCTCTTCAGCAAAGATTGCACCATGTGCAAAACCCATACAATCATGATCAACAGATATGTTAAGCATTTCAATGAGCTGAAGGAAGACTATGAAGCGGATAGCAGATCAAAGCGGAAGAAACTTGAGAAGCAGAAGGAAGAAATCGAAAATCTGAAAGGAAGGTGCAGCCATTTGGAGGAAGCCATAGAGTAGATCAGAGCCCTTACCCAGAGCTATCAAGCTGAGGCCTCTACAAAAGCTAGTGCCAGAAGAGATCCCATCCTTGATGACTCGGTCACTCAGAAACTTCCCTAAAAATCTATGGTCTGTAAATTCTGTCGGTTAGGTGGTGTGTTTGTCAGGCAATATAGCCGTTTTCTTTTCAATTTCAGTCATAGAGGCAGAATCGAGGAAAATGGGTCTGCGCACCCGGTTTTGATCCTCTTCGCCCAAACCTCCGATATCTATGTACTAGAACTATGTTTTTGAGTTTTTTATAATACAAAAGTAACCGATTCTGTTAAAAAAAAAAAAAATATATATATATATAATATATATATATATATTATATATATATATATCAAGGAATTTAGACTTCTGTGATCCATAATCTTGTTTAGAGAATCATTTCGGCAAAATCACATAAAAAATCATTTTTGGACGTGTTTCGAACCAACCAGTGTGGTTCATCGTCAGGACAAGTTGAAGATCCAATCTGAGCGATGCAATAAATAGGGACAGCAGGCCATTCCAACAGCGAAAATGACAGGGTAACGGTTAACCGGACCTCTAACAGCTAGGTTTGACCAGGCCCAGGGGGAGGGACCTAAATTTATTTAATTATTATCTTTATCTATTTATTCATTATTATAATTATGTCTATCTTTATTACTATAAATGTAATTATTACTAATGAAAATTTTATTTCAATTAATCTTTATATAATAATAATTTATTAAATATTTAAGAATGGTAATATATCATATTTATTTCTAAATCAAGACCTATATTTAATTACTAATTAATATATTTATTTACTTTAAATATATATTTAGCCTAATTCAATATATTTATTTAATTTCCATTCCTTAATCTAATTAAATCTTATTCATATATATTTTCCTTAATGCCATATGTGAAATTTTTTCTATCATATTAAGCTAATTAGTATTTACCACTTTATTAGGATGAGTATTACTTATTAGAATAAAATGGTAAATGTTCTTGTTAAATTTTTTAAAAACAATCTAGAACTTTATTAAAACGAAAAAACTCTAATTCGTATTTTAATTATTTATTTATTTAACTAGGATCCAGTAATCAAACTATATACTACTATTATAATGTTAAGAAATCGAAGTACATAATACTATAGAAACTAAGGCTCCTATTGCTAGCACAAAAAAGCTTACGCTATACTCCAACATAAGGAAAATTCTGTTATCTAGGAAAGGGGTCAAAGGAGACACTTAAAATAGATACCCACCGGAAAAGGGAGGATAAAGGAACCATGAAACCAAAGAGAAGAAGGAATGAGGCGGCTAGGAAGACAGGGCTGGGATCCAGCAACTGCTAATCTTCCATCCATCATCCCTATTAAGATTTTTAGGCATTTTTTCAATCTCCAGGGCCTCTCTAAACTTCCGATGGTGAAACTGTGAAACTTTTGCAATGACATGAGCCTCTTCAATACAGACATGATGATTAGTCTTCTTGGCATGCTCTGCAAGGGCCGAGGACTTGGCCCTTCCATGCCTTAAGTCTGTCGAATGCTCGTTAATCCTTTGATTGATAGAGCGACCGGTCTCACCAATATATGGTGTCCCACAGGAACAGGGAATGACATAGACGCCCTTCATGTCCTTAGGATCGATAGGATCTTTCACAGACCTAAGGGAGCCACGGATGGTATTAAGAGGTCTAAAAGTTGCGGGAACATTATGCCTCTTTAGAATCCTGGCAATCTTGTCAGTGGTTCCTTGGATGTAAGGCAGGTGAACCCCTATGACACAATCTTTAGGATCTTTATGGATTGAAGGCTCTTTATGGGCCTTGAGAAAGGCTTTCTGTCCTAGGTGTCTACTGTAACCATTTTTCACAAAGACATCTAGGAGATGAGGCTTCTCCTTTTCCAAGCTCTTTTCATCGGATATTCTTACAGCGCGGGTAGCAAACGTGCTAAGAACCCCTAACTTCTGAGCGGGGAAATGATGGGAGGAAGCATGCAGATATTGATCAATATGCATTTTCTTTCGAAAAACCTGGTGAGAGAAGGAACCATCCTAATTTTTCGAGATGAGAACATCCAGGAACGGAAGACATCCATCGACTTCCTTTTCCATAGTGAATTTAATGGCGGCGGACTAGTTATTGAGATGACTGAAGAAAAGATCTAACTCATCCGGACCATGAGACCAAACAACACCGTGTCATCTACGAATCTTTTCCATAGCTTCGGTAAGAGACGAGAGGAGGCCAAAGCTTTGGACTCAAAATCCTCCATGAAGAGATTCGCAACAACAGGGGACAAGGGGGAGCCCATGGCAACTCTGCAAGTTTGCTCATAGAACTCTCCTTCGAAGCTGAAAAAGGTGGAAGTGAGGCACAACTGAACCAACCGAGCAGTATCAGGGTTAGTAAGCTTGTTAATAACCTCCATGGCCTCATTGATGGGAATACAAGTGTATAGGGAGACCATGTCGAAACTTACCAAAATATCCTCTGGTTCAAGCTTAATCCTCTTAAGATCGCCAATAAATGAAGCAAAGTCTTTGACAAAAGACTCTGTGTGACTAACCAAGGGTCTCAGCTTCACTGCGAGGAATTTGGCAAGGAGGTAAGTCGGACCACCTATGGTATTGACAATGGGTCTCAAGGGGACCCCTTCCTTGTGGACCTTTAGAAGGCCATAGATCCTAGGTGTAATGGGGTTGCCCTCTATGAGTTTTTGGGACAAAGGATTAGTGGAATTACATGACTTGATCGCAAGAGCAACCGCTCTAGAAACCCTTTTCAGAGGATTTTTAGAAAGCTTTTTATAGCTTCCACTATTACATAGATGATCAAGCATCTTATTTCTGTAATCTTTTCTGTCCAGGATGATGACAGCTCCTCCTTTATCAGCTTTCAAGACCACGACATCACGATTATGGTTTAAAGTCTTCAGGGCCTCAAACTCAGCCCTGCTGATATTACTCCGGGGAGGTTTTGCTCTCCTCAGGGCCACGGCACAATCTTGCCTAATCGTGTCTTTAGTCTTATCAGGAAGGTTCCTTATGCCAAATTCCACGTCGCAAGTGATGTCTTCAATAGGAATTTTTCTAGGCGCTAAGGCAAAATTAAGACCTCTTCCTAAGAGACTGAAAGCAGAAGGGGGAAAGGAAAAGCTTGATAGATTGATTACTTTATTGCCCGGAGAGTGAAGACTCGAAACACCTCCAAGGTTACACTTATAATTACCAATTTTATTAATGTTACTATTCCTAACTTCTCCCTCATAATTATATTTATTACTATTCACATGACTATTAATAAAATTATTATCCTCATTTCTATTTAGAATATTATCATAATTTCTAGTTACCCTACTATCATAGTTACTTTCACTATTATGATAACTATCATTAATATTATTGTCATAATATCTATTATTAATTCCATCCTCATAATATCTATTACCCATATTACCACCATTAACCTTATTAACATTGGGCATATAGTCTACACGGACCATCCCATCACTACTAATCGAATCGCTTTTAATATAATTACCCGAACTGGAATAAATCCCGCCACTATTTTTATTAAAACCACCGATGCACTTGGCACACTCCTTATTGCACAGACCAAACGACTTATTAACCGAGACACGCTCACCTAAACAATCGCTGTCAATACCCGCAGGGACCTCTGCACCGACGAACACCAAAAAAAAAAAAAAATGTCTAAAAATGTAACATTTAAAAAAATATAACCATAGTTAATATATTAGAAAATATAAAGTGTCAAAAAAAAGCCCCCCTAAAAAAACGCATTGATACTGGTTTCAAAATCAGTGTGAAATTCACTAACATTTAAAAACAAATATTTATATTTAATACATAAGAAAATTAAAAGTGTCAAAATATGTCGGAAAAAAAAATAAATTAAAAATAAATAAAATTAAAAATTAAAATTAAAAATAAAAAAAAATTAAATTAAAATAAAATAAAATAAATAAATAAATCAAAATAAATAAAAAAAAAAAAATCAAAATAATATAAAAATAAATAAATAAATAAAAAATTAAAATAAAAATAAAAATAAATAAATAAAAATAAAAATATAGATATAGATATATATGTATTCTGCATCACAACTTTTCAAAATCGATTGACTTTTTCTCTACCTCAACGAAACGGGTAATCGTATCGTTCTCATTTCAAAGTTTACATTGTTACTATAGAAAGAAGAGAATTTTATGAGGGTGGAAAGCATTATATGCTTTTCAAAAGAGATGTAGAGAGGAAGAGTTATGGGATTGGAAAACGACTAAAACACTTTTTGGACTCCTAGTTTGTCTAGTGATGATATATGGGTGTGAATTGTGAGCTAGCAACACCCCCATCTCAAAATGGAAACAAATTGAGAAAATCCAAAAACACTTGATCATGAGCAAGTTCAAAATAAAAATAAAAAACGGTACCTTACGAGATAATGTTGAGTGGAACATGAGCAACTCACATCGAAGCAATTGTTATGGTGCAGCTCATAAGATATCTAAAAAGAATTGAGCAAATGGGAGTAAGTAGATGGCCTAATGTTATCTTCAATGAAGGCATGACTGAAAAAATAAAAAAAAATAAAAAAATATATATATATATATAAATAAATAAATAAAAATGGTTGAACCAAAACTACATATGGATGCAAAAATGGAATATCTACCTCAATGTTTGTCCCACAAATAACAAGGAGCTAAAAGATTTTGTTATGGAGAAGTTTTGTAAACGGGTCTGGAAAAAGAGTTGGGTAGAAAGAAGAAGTACTACATTGAGGAATTCAACCCTACTTACGATCTACAACAAAAAGAGTTCAATGGAACTAGCATTCCGTGGAGGGCAAAGGTTTTTATTGCTCAATTAAGAACCAACTCGCATCAACTTCAGTGTGAAACAAGGCAGTGGAAAAGGCCTAAAGAAGCTTGGGAAGAACGGGTGTGTACATTATGCACGTATAGGGCAATGGAATCGGAAAAACATTTCATTTTGGAATGTGATGCATTCAAAGACATCAAAGAAAGTTATGGGAATATGCTAGCATCGGTTTCTTAGCATTGTCTTTTCAGTGAGGGGAGCGTTGGAAAGTTGGGCCAGCTCATCGTCAATTTAAACAAGAAAATGATTGAATTGGAAAATACGAAAAGCATGCAACTAATAGTTCCATAGACTATTTTTAGTCTCGTAGAAGTTAAAATATCATTTCATTTATATCACTTAAAATCTAGTGAACTATATATATAAAAGTAGTGTTCATTTAGCAATCGAATCATTTGTTTTTCTGTTAATATGATTTTCAAAAAATCTGTATATTATTTACAAGCAAAATAAATAAATTCTTTTTAAATATTGATGTTTATGAATTTTTAAATTTGGTAAAAGGGTTTGTATTAAGATGAAAGAGAGTGGGCCCTTATGTCATTATTTTAAATTTTATTTTTTGAAATATATCTTAAATAAATTAATAATACATTGAAATTTTATTTAAAAATATAATAATAAAATATATAAAAAGTTCAATTAATAAAATTTCATTAAGAAGATTCTTTGGCGAAAATCACATGGGATGCTTTTGCAATGCGTTTCGAACCAACCAGTGTGGTCATCACATAACCACACTGGTTGGTTGAAATGTGTCGACAACCAGCATCCCTGTGTTTTTTTGTCGAAGAATCTTTCTACCTTGATAGGATCATGAGAGGCCTAATGAAGTAAAATTAATTTATAATTATTCTACAATAATCAATTTTTTTATATAATTTCTTTTTTACATTTTTTATTTTATTTTTTGTTCTTTTCATATATATTTTTATACTTGTTTTTTTAAGTAATCAACATTTAAAAAAAACAAAAACAATTAGGAAATTTGTAAGAAGAGCTTCGGCGTAAATCACATAAGAAAGAATTTTGTCGACGCGTTTCGAACCAACTAGTGTGGTTCATCATCAGGACGAGTTGAAGAAACAGACCTGGCCTAGCAGGTTAAATAGATTGATGCAGAGACTCCAACGGCTATATAACGGCTAATTTTGACCCTAGGACCCAACTCAACTATTTAATATTATTATTATTCTTATAATATTAAAATACAATATTTCATTTCTCGAAATTGGTAAAATTAGGTACTATGCATAGAATCTTACGCAATTTATTAATTAAATAACCTTAATAAACTAATATTAATGGTTATTGTGAATTTAAACTAATAATTAATTCACAATAACCATTAATATTAGTTTATTAAGGTTATTTAATTAATAAATTGCGTAAGATTCTATGCATAGTACCTAATTTTACCAATTTCGAGAAATGAAATATTGTATTTTAATATTATAAGAATAATAATAATATTAAATAGTTGAGCTGGGTCCTAGGGTCAAAATTAGCCGTTATATAGCCATTGGAGTCTCTGCATCAGTCTATTTAACTTGCTAGGCCAGGTCTGTTTCTTCAACTCGTCCTGATGATGAACCACACTAGTTGGTTCGAAACGCGTCGACAAAATTCTTTCTTATGTGATTTACGCCGAAGCTCTTCTTACAACTACGACAAATCACAAAAGTCTCAATTCT
>APFE030573853.1:186726-203677 GCA_000404065.3 Pinus taeda | reverse complement strand
AAAAAAAAAAAAAAAAAAAAAAAAGAAGAAGAAGAAGAAGAAGAAGAAGAAGAAGAAGAAGAAGTTAAGTGTCAAAAAATGTAACATTTAAAAAAATATATCCATAGTTAATACATTAGAAAATATAAAGTGTCAAAAATAAGCCCTCTCAAAAAAGAGGTTGATGCTGGTTTCAAAATCAACATGAAAATTACTAACATTTAAAAATAAATATTTATGTTCGATACATAACAAAATTTAAAGTGTCAAAAATATGATTTGAAAAAAAATATATGTATTATGTATCACCACTTTTCAAAATTGGTTGACTTTTTTGCCACCTCAACAAAACGGGTAATCGTATCAGTTCTCGTTTCAAAGTTTACATTGTTACTACATAAAGAAAAGAATTCTAGGAGGGTGGAAAGCATTATATGCTCTTCATAACAGATGTACAGAGGCAGAGTTATGGGATTGGAAAATGACTAAAACGCTTTTTGGACTCCTAGTTTGTCTAGTGATGATATATGGTTGTGAATTGTGGGCTAGCAACACCCCCATCTCAAAATGGAAACAAATTGAGAAAATCCAAAAACGCTTAATCATGAGCAAGTTCAAAATAAAAAATTCGGTATCTTTTGAGATAATGTTGACTGAAACAGGAGAAACTCACATCGAAGCAATTGTTATGGTGTGGATCATAAGATATCTAAAAAGAATTGAGCAAATGGGAGTAGGTAGATGGCCTAATGTTATCTTCAATGAAGGCATGACTGAGAGAAATAAAACATGGTTGAACCAAAACTACATATGGATGCAAAAATAGAATATCTACCTCAATGTCTGTCCCACAAATAACAAGGAGCTAAAGGATTTTGTTATGGAGAAGTTTCGTAAACAGGTATGTGAAAAGAGTTGGGTAGAAAGAAGAAGTACTACATTGAGGAATTCAACCCTACGTGTGATCTACAACAAAAAGAGTTCATTGGAACTAGCATTCCGTGGAGGGAAAAGGTTCTCTTGCTCAATTAAGAACCAACTCGCATCAACTTCGGTGTGAAACAGAAGAGTGGAAAAGGCCTAAAGAAGCTTCGAAAGAATGGGTGTGTACATTTTGCACGTCTATGGCAGTGGAATCGAAAAACAATTCATTTTGGAATGTGATGCATTCAAAGACATCAGAGAAATTTATGGGAATATGCTAGCATCGGTTTCTTGGCATTGTCTTTTCAGTGAGGGGAGTGTTGGAAAGTTGGGCCAGCTCATCATCAATTTGAACAAGAAAATGATTGAATAGCAAAAGATGAAAAGCAGGGAATTAATAGTTCCATAGACTATTTTTAGTCACGTAGACGTTAAAATATCATTTCATTTATATCACTTAAAATCTAGTGAACTCTATATATAAAAGTAGTCTTGATTTAGCAATTGAACCATTTGCTTTTTAGTTAATATGATTTTCAAAAAATCTATATATTATTTACAACCAAAAAAAAATGATTAAATATTGATGTTTATGAGTTTTCAAATTTGGTAGAAGTTTTTGTATTGAGATGAAAGAGAGTTGACCCTCGTGTCATTATTTTAAATTTTATTTTTTGAAATATTTCTTTAAATTAATTATATACATTGAAATTTTATTTTTATAAATATGATAATAATAATATAAATAAAGTTCAATAAATAAAATTAATTAGTAATATTATTAAAAAAATCATTTTTTTTTTTTTTTATTTTTTACATTTTTATGTATATTTTTGCATTTTTATGTTTGTTTATTTAAGTAATCAATTTTTAAAAAATAAATAAATAAATAAAACAACTAGAAAATTTGTTGAATAATCAACATTTAAAGAACAATTGGACATGAAAAAAATTAAGTGTCAAAAAATATAATATTTAAAAAAATATATCCATAGTTAATACATTAGAAAATATAAAGTATCAAAAATAAGCCCTCTGAAAAAGGGGTTAATGCTAGTTTCAAAATCAGCATGAAAATCACTAACATTTAAAAACAAATATTTATATTTGATACATAAGAAAATTTAAAATGTCAAAAATATGCTTCGAAAGAAAATTATATGTATTCTGTATCACCACTTTTCAAAATTGGTTGACTTTTTTGCCACCTCAACAAAACAGGTCTCGTTTCAAAGTTTACATTGTTACTGCATAAAGAAGAGAATTTTAGGAGGGTGGAAAGCATTATATGCTCTTCAAAACAGATGTAGAGAGGTAGAGTTATGGGATTAGAAAACGACTAAAACACTTTTTAGACTCCTAGTTTGTCCAATGATGATATATGGGTGTGGATTATGAGCTAGCAACACCCCCATCTCAAAATGGAAACAAATTGAGAAAATCCAAAAACTCTTGATCATGAGCAAGTTCAAAATAAAAAATTCTGTATCATATGAGATAATGTTGAGTGAAAGAGGAACAACTCACATCGAAGCAATTGTTATGGTGGGGCTCATAAGATATCTAAAAATATTTGAGCAAATGGGAGTACGTAGATGGCCTAATGTTATCTTCAATGATGGCATTAGTGAAAGAATAATACATGGATGAACCAAAACTACATATGGATGCAAAAATGGAATATCTACTTCAATATCTGTCCCACAAATAACAAGGAGCTAAAGGATTTTGTTAAGGAGAAGTTTCATAAACAAGTATAGGAAAAGAGTTGGGTAGAAAGAAGAATTGCTACATTGAGGAATTCAACCCTAGATGTGATCTACAGCAAAAATAGTTCATTAGAACTAGCACTCTGTGGAGGGCAAAGGTTCTTATTGCTCAATTAAGAACCAACTCATATCAACTTCAGTGTGAAACAGGACGATGGAAAAGGCCTAAAGAAGTTTGGGAAGAACAGGTGTGTACGTTTTGCACGTCTAGGGCAGTGGAATCAGAAAAACATTTCATTTTGGAATGTGATGCATTCAAAGACATCAGAGAAAGTTATGGGAATATGCTAGCATCGGTTTCTTAGCATTGTCTTTTCAGTGAGGAGAGCGTTGGAAAGTTGGGCGAGCTCATCATCAATTTGAACAAGAAAGGGATTAAATTGCAAAAGACAAAAAGCAGGGAATTAATAGTTCCATATACTATTTTTAGTCTCGTAGACTTTAAAATATCATTTCACTTATATCACTTAAAATCTAGTAAACTTTGTATATAAAAGTAATTTTGATTTAGCAATCAAATCATTTGTTTTTTTGTTAATATCATTTTCAAAAAATCTGTATATTATTTAAACCAAAAGATTTAAATTCTTATGATGTTTATGAGTTTTTAAATTTGGTAAAAGGGTTTGTATTAAGATGAAAGAGAGTTGGCCCTCGTGTCATTATTTTAAATTTTATTTTTTGAAATATTTCTTTAAATAATAATTATGCATTGAAATTTTTATTTATAAATCTAATAATAATAATAATAATAATATAAATAAGTTCATTAAATAAAATTAATTAATAAAATTATTCTAAAAAAATCAAATTTATTATTATTTTATTATTTTATTATATCTTATATTTGTTTTTTTAAGTAATCAACATTTAAAAACCAATTGGTCATAAAAACATTTAAGTGTCAAAAAATGTAAGATTTAAAAAAATATATCTATAGTTAATACATTAGAAAATATAAAGTATTAAAATTAAGCACTCTAAAAAAAGGGGTTGATGTTTGTTCAAAAATCAGCATGAAAATCATTAACATTTAAAAACAAATATTTATATCTGACATATAAGAAAATTTAAAATGTCAAAAATATTCTTTGAAAAAAAATATATGTAATCTGTATCACCACTTTTCAAAATCGATTGACATTTTTGCCACCTCAACGAAACGGGTAATCGTATCAGTTCTCGTTTCAAAGTTTACATTGTTACTGTAGAAAGAAAAGAATTTTAAGAGGGGTGAAAGCATTATGTGCTCTTCAAAACAGATGTAGAGAGACAGAGTTATGGGATTGGAAAACCACTAAAACGCTCTTTGGACTCCTAGTTCGTCCAATGATGATATATGGGTTTGACTTGTGGGCTAGCAACACCCCCATCTCAAAATGGAAACAAATTGAGAAAATCCAAAAACGTTTGATCATGTGCAAGTTCAAATAAATAATTTGATATCTTATGAGATAATGTTGAGTGAAACATGAGCAACTCACATCAAAGAAATTGTTAAGGTGCATCTCATAAGATATCTAAAAAGAATTGAGAAAATGGGAGTAGGTAGATGACCTAATGTTATCTTCAATGAATGCATGAGTGAAAGAAAGAAAACATGGATGAACCAAAAATACATACGCATGTAAAAATGGAATATCTACCTCAATGCCTGTCCTACAAATAACAAGGAGCTAAAGGATTTTGTTATCGTAAACGAGTATGGGAAAAGAGTTGGGTAGAAAGAAGAAGTACTACATTGAGGAACTCAACCCTACGTGTGATCTACAACAAAAAGAGTTCATTGGAACTAGCATTCTGTGGACGGAAAATGTTCTTATTGCTCAATTAAGAACCAACTCGCATCAACTTTGATGTGAAACAGGACGGTGGAAAAGGCTTAAAGAAGCTTGGGAAGAACGAGTGTGTACATTTTGCACGTCTAGGGCAGTGGAATTGGAAAAACATTTCATTTTGGAATGTGATTCATTCAAAGACATAAGAGAAAGTTATGGGAATATACTAGCATTGGTTTCTTAGCATTGTCTTTTCAGTGAGGGGAGCGTTGGAAATTCGGGCCAACTCATCATCAATTTGAACAAGAAGAGGATTGAATTGCAAAAGATGAAAAGCAGGGAACTAACAGTTCCAAACACTATTTTTAGTCTCTTAGACGTTAAAATACCATTTCATTTATATCACTTAAAATCTAGTGAACTCTGTATATAAAAGTGGTGTTGATTTAGCAATCGAATCATTTGTTTTTTTGTTAATATGATATTCAAAAAATCTATATATGATTTACAACCAAAAAAAATAAAGTCTTATTAAATATTCATGTTTATGAGTTTTTAAATTTGGTAAAAGGGTTTGTATTAAGATGAAAGAGGGCCAAGCCCTCGTGTCATCAATTTAAATTTCATTTTTTGAAATATTCCTTTAAATAATTAATTATACATTGAAATTTTTTTTATAGATATAATAATAATATATAAATAAAGTCAATTAAATAAAAATTAATTAATAAAATTCTTTTTAAAAAAACAATTTTTTATTTATACATTTTTTTTTTAAGAATCAACATTTAACAAAAATAAATAAAACAATTAGAAAATTTGTTAAGTAATCAACATTTAAAGAACAATTCCCCGGCTGCGGGTGAATGACAGCATAGTAAATGAGCAGGCGGCGTCATTTATTGACAAGTGGCCGCCAGCTCAGGACAAGTGGGCCGAAGGCTCGCGAAGGAGTCCGGCCAGAGTTAATGCAAGCGGGATTTTTCAAGGTGGCAGGGGTATTTGGGTGCCGAGAGGTCTCATTACGACGCCGAGGGGAAGTCATTCGCAAGGTGAGCGAAGCTCTGGTGAGCGAAGCTCTGGCTGTCTGGTTGCGCTGGTTGTCTGGTTGCGGAATTCTCTGATATCGTTGGTGAGAGGTGAGCGGAATTCTCTGATAACGTTGGTGAGAGGTGAGCGAAGCTCTAGTTGTCTGGTTTCGTTGGGGAGAGGTGAGCCCAATTCTTGGATGTCTGCTCTGCGGGGGAGGAAGACCGTGCATCAACCTCGGCCCTCGGCTCTGGAGGCCCTGGTTGCGAGCTTGAATCACCTGAGAATTTGGTCTGTCGCTTCGGCCTGTTACGGCACTGTCAATGACAGAATTCTGATTTGTGCAGCGTCGCCGTCTCCTGGTGACCTGGTTCGAGGTGCAGTCCTGAGGCGCACTGCACTTTCTGGGTGCGAGACGGGACAATTCGTTGGGAGAAACTCTCCTTACGCGGCTCTGAATCTGGCCTGGTTTTTGACCAGGAGGGTAAGAATTGACATCCATCTCTGTGTTTCTTCTCATATCCGGCACTTGGAGAGTTTGCGACCTTTGGTTCGTTTTGGCGCTGAATCATGCCATGTGAACGGCAACGTGGTGCCTGTAGGCGAGGAGGCTCAAGAGGTGGTGCCCGAGCACAGGCCTCTTCGCCACATTCCTCTGCGTCCTCAGAGGAAATTCTCTCTCCACAAGCTCACACAGGGCGCGGACGAGGCAGAGGGCGGGGTAGGTCTGTGGTATGTCCCTTTGGCGGGCATCCATCAACCCGTTTCTGATTCCCCTGCACGCTGGACAATGCTGTGTATTTTGTATCAGTGCGCATTGAAAAATGCGAGCACGCTGACCGACCTGAAGCCCCAACCGCTCCAAGGCCACCCTCGCCTGTTCATGGTCAGCAATTACAGTCTCTGGAAGCCGCGGGTGAGGTGGCGAGGAACGAAGCTGGGCCACGCGAGCCTGAGAGGGACGACGCGCCACACACCGACACGAGTGCCTCAGACTCCTATGGCTGCCCGGTGGTGGAGGAGCCACAAGGCACATTTCTCAATCCGGCGATGGAGGAGCCACCAAATCCTTACACCTAGGCGCGCTGCTTGGACATCTGTGGTGGTATGGCTATGTTATGTTCAGTTTTTAGAAGGCATTGAAGCTGCACCTGTCGATATTGGGAGTCAGTCTATGTCTATGATTATTTATGTAATGTCTATGTCAATCATGCTTTTTGCATCCGCGTCTGTAATGTCGGTTCTGTCTTATCAGTTCAGCGTCTGTAAGCACTATTTCGGTCTTGTAAGGGTCTACAACCTCCTCCCTCGCGATGGCAGGGAGTGGCAGGTTCAGTTTTGAAGTTTTCAGTATAGCTATGGTTCTAGTTGGGGATAAGAGGACAGTCTCACAGTCTTCTCTCTCAGGCTTAGTTTCAGATTCAAAATGTCAACTTGTTCACGTAGCCAACTTATGGCGGCAAATGTAACCCTCTGTACTTTTTTTGTATCATAATAGAAATAGTCCGATTTACAAAAAAAAAAAAAAACAAAAAAAAACAAAAAAAACAAAAAAAAACAAAAAAACATTTAAAGAACAATTGGACGTAAAAACAAATTAAGTGTCAAAAAATATAATATTTAAAAAAATATATCCATAGTTAATACATTAGAAAATATAAAGTGTCAAAAATAAACCCTCTAAAAAAAGGGGTTGATGCTGGTTTCAAAATCAACATGAAATTACTAACATTTAAAAACAAATATTTATATTTAATACATAAGAAAATTTAAAGTGTCAAAAATATGCTTCGAAAAAAATTATATGTATTCTATATCACCACTTTTCAAAATCGGTTGATTTTTTTTGCCACCTCAACGAAACGCGTAATCGTATCAGTTATCGTTTCAAAGTTTACATTGTTACTGCATAAAGAAGAGAATTTTAGTAGAGTGGAAAACATTATATGCTCTTGAAAACAGATGTAGAGAGGAAGAATTATGGGATTGGAAAACGACTAAAACGCTTTTTGGACTCCAATTTTGTCCAGTGATAATATATGGGTGTGAATTGTGGGCTAGCAACACCCCTATCTCAAAATGGAAACAAATTGAGAAAATCCAAAAATGCTTGATCATGAGCAAGTTCAAAATAAAAAAATTCGGTATCATATGAGATAATGTTAAGTGAAACAGGAACAACTCACATCGAAGCAATTGTTATGGTGCGACTCATAAGATATCTAAAAGAATTGAGCAAATGAGAGTAGATATATGGACTATTGTTATCTTCAATGATGGCATGAGTGTAAGAAAGAAAACATGGATGAACCAAAACTACATATGGATGCAAAAATGGAATACCTACCTCAATGTCTATCCCACAAATAACAAGGAGCTAAAGGATTTTGTTATGGAGAAGTTTCGTAAAAGGTATGGGAAAAGAGTTGAGTAGAGAGAAGACTTACTACATTGAGGAATTCAACCCTACATGTGATCTACAACAAAAAGAGTTCATTGGAACTAGCATTCCATGGAGGGAAAAGGTTCTTATTGCTTAATTAAGAACCAACTTGCATCAACTTCGGTGTGAAACAGGACAGTGGAAAAGGCCTAAAGAAGCTTGGGAAAAATAGGTGTGCACGTTTTGCACGTCTAGGGTAGTAGAATCGGAAAAATATTTCATTTTGGAATGTGATGCATTAAAAGACAACAAAAAAAGTTATGGGAATATGCTAGCATCGGTTTCTTGGCATTGTCTTTTCAGTGGGGAAGTGTTGGAAAGTTGGGCAAGGTCATCATCAATTTGAACAAGAAAATGATTGCATTGAAAAAGGCGAAAAACACAGAACTAATAGTTCCATAGACTACTTTTAGTCTCGTAAATGTTAAAATATCGTTTCATTTATATTACTTAAAATCTAGTGAACTCTGTATTTAAAAGTAGTGTTCATTTTGCAATCAAAACATTTGTTTTTTTTGTTAGTATGATTTTCAAAAAATCTGTATATTATTTACAACCAAAAAAATTAAATTCTTATTAAATATTGATGTTTATGAGTTTTTAAATTTGGTAAGAGGGTTTGTATTAAGATAAGAGAGAGTTCGCCACAGGGCTTTGGATTGACGGTGAATGGATGCACTGTTAAAGCACTCCATGCGATAGGTCACTGGCTCAAATTCCCCATGGGTGCTTACCTACCAAAAAAACAAAAAAATATAAAAGAGAGTTGGCCCTCGTGTCATTATTTTAAATTTTATTTTTGAAATATTATTTAAAATCTTAATATATATTGAAAATTATTTATAAATAATAATAATAATAATAAAATAAAGTTCAAGAAATAAATTTAATTAATTAAAAATTATTCTAAAAATACAATTTATATAGAAGCAGGTCTTTCTCCTATTGAGAGCCTAGCTATGCTCAGGTTTCTGTTGTACAAAAGCTCAATAACATAGACGATCATAGACTTCCTAAGCTAGCTTTAAATTCCAGCCAAAACCACCTAAGGCTTAACCGAGGGTGGCATAAAGACACAAGGGCCTGGTTAAACAATTGGGAGATCAATGAGAATGATGCTTTGCAAAACATAAATAAAATTATAGATATTGTTACTTCTAAGTTCAAAGAAAAAATGTGGTGTGAGAAAGATTTAGCGGCTAAAAGAAAATTAAGTTATTATAAGAAGGTCATCAACCCCACCCTAGAAGATCAAAAGTATCTCTCTATTTTAACTAGCTCAAGAAGAAAATTAATATAGCAAAGATTAGAACGAATTCTCATGAGCTCCATAATGAAACAGGTCGTTGGGCAGTTCCTAAAACGCCATGGATGGAAAGGATCTGCCATATATGTGAGAATAGGAACATCGAGGATGAAAACCACTTCCTCTTAGAGTGCCCCGCGTACAACCACATTACATCTCAGTTTCACAATCTTTGTTACAATACTGACCTTCCTAGCTCGGGATGCTTCTTTCCAAGCTTTTTGAGCATAGGAATAAAATCTTAAATCAAAATAAACTATTTGTTTCTTTAGGTCCGATCTCAGCGGACATTAACCATCATCATCATCATCATCATCATAATCTGTCCTGACTCATGTTGCCTGTGTAACTGGATATGACCACATACAATATGGGGGGTAACAAGGTACACCTGTGTGGCTGAAAATATAAGAGAAAAAGCATCAAAATATGTAGCTTTAATCTTTCTAAGTAAGTCCCTGCAGATTTACCGAAAATATCACTGGAAAAGCTCTCAATAATAGCACCCTCCTTGGCTCAGGATAGCGTTACAACCTACTCAAAATAAGCCCCCCAAAAGGGTCTCATTTTATCCTGGCATTCAGCAGCCATCATTGCTGGGATTAGCATTTAGTAGGATAAGATAAAGACGTGGGTAGAACAACCTAGTTGGGCATCCACCATGATCAAAAATATTTTGCAGCTGCTGGAATAAGTCTTCAGTGGAGCACCCTAGACTGAAGGAATCATAGATAAGCTAAGATGGATAATTCCTGGAAAAGCACCAACGATAAGATCTCAGAAAAACACCGTAAATATGATGCGTTTATTCCAAAAATATCTTCTTGTGTTGGTTTCCCTCTCTATCCAAACATAGATTTCATACACTATTGGAATAAGTACATATAAAGTGGCCTTAAAAAGCAATGGACAAGGTTTGGAGCCTCCGAATCAAGCAAAAAATATCACGAGAAAGCACCAAAGAAGGCTCATGAATGTGGCGCCCTAGTGGATCTGAAATAGCAAACTTAGATCTCAAATTAGCACAATGGATCAATCCTAAGTAAGTTGTTGTCTCTCTTTCCTAATATAGTAAATAAAATGAAGAACTGATGCAGCTTCAACTTCGAGAATGAAAAGAAAAACCATCAAACATACATGCACCCTCATGCATCCAAATCTAGCCATATCTAAAAATAGTAGCTGCGTACAGAAATAGTAGGAACCTCGTCCAAACATAAATGATTCACAAATAGAAATGTTTCTTTTGAACTTGACATGCTTGCACTTGCTAAAAATAGCCACACCTATAAATAGATACATCCAAAGATAGAAACGTTAAGGTTGCAGAAAAAACAACCTTATTCATAGAAAACAGAGCCTGTACACCTGCATTCACACTGCCTTTGTAAGAATAGAAATGCAATTCTCCAGAAGGTAAAATTTGCAAGTCCAAATATACAGATGCATGAAACTTCTAAAAATAGAAAATTTCCTAGAGCAAAAGATCTCATCTTGAAGAGATCAATATATCATGCATGCTAATATAATTGCACGCATGAAAAACCTTGTTAAAAAGATAAGTGAAGTCTCATGCAATATCCCTAAATTTTGTATCCCTGACCTAAACTAGAAGATGTCTAAAATTAGCTCTACCTAATTTCAAACTTTGGCACCAATGGATATGCTTACAAATGTGCTCGATCTTTAACATTGTATATGCCTAGGGCAAATGCAATGTTAAAACAATTCACACATGTGAATATTAAACTAGGTTGTTAAAATATAATCATAAATCATCAATTGTAGATTGCATATTTCAATTGTAGATATGCTTGGCTCTCGAATTTATAATGGGTTGGCCAATTGAATACTAATGTTATTGGAAATCTCAGTTGGATTAATACAAATGATAACATGTTTTCTTGAATGGTCCCTTCAAGTTTTAGTAACTAGGTCACAAATGTTTTGAAACCATTTTAAGAAATTCTTGATTCTTTTTCCTTAATGGAATCTAAGTCTGTATATTTCAAATTTTTAATCACCCTTTAATTTCTATATCCCTTCAATTTTTTTGTCTGTTTATTAATTCTATTAATTTTATATGTTTCCCCAATATCAAGCCATCTCTATAAAATTTTATAAGAGATGAACGTTTTTTTTGAGGAAACTTTAATTGAAGTGTTGGTTAATTAAACAACGAGTAAGATCTTACACAAGAAATGACAAGGTTTGAAAGTCTTAATTAGCATCCTATAATAACATAGCACTTCTCAAACTTCTTTGAGGCTATGGGGAAAAATCAAGTCCTATGATCAATAATGCATAGGTTCAACTGTACCCCTTATTATTTCCAAATTTGCTATGAATTAGCCCTTCATTATGCCTCTTAACTTTTCTGACTCGAAAATAACGTCCAAGAAAGTTGTAGAAAATAACTTCGAAGAAAGTCGTAGAAGATAACTTCCAACAAGTTTAACATGGCATTATTGGTTAAGAGAACAATGATGTAAGTCCTCCTTGCCACCTTGGAGGAGGACGCTTTTCAATCTTAACTAATACCAATTAAGTTTGATAACTTGCATCCCACATTTATTTATTTGGCAAACCTCACCCTTTCAAGATTAGGTGCTTTTTGGAAAGGGGCTCTTTTATACCTAATCTTCAAATATTTTGGAAATTGGCTCTTTTATTCTAGATCTTCAAACATTTAAGACTTATAACAGCTTTTACACAATTGTAATATTTTATTCCAAACGAAATACCACTTGCAAGCTTTCAATATTATGCTTCTTTAATTTGCTCTACACTTCCTTGCAGTTGGATTCTTTCCAAAGAGGAAACAAAAATTAGTGGCCTTTCTTTGGAAGAACATTATGGTGCCTTTTATGTTTTCACATTGTGTGTCTTTCAAGATAATAGTAGGATTTTTGATTAATAATGGATATCTATGATGGCAACATTATTTTTCTCTTTCTCATGATATACAATGTGCAAGTGTTGATATTTTTTGACATTATTTTTATTTTATCTCTTCCTTTGGCACTCGACACAGACAATGTTCCCATTTACCACACATTTTATCTTGCCTATTTAATGTATCTTGGAAATAAACATTGGATGTAAGCCTTTACATCCCATACACCATTTGGAAATGTGGACGTTTCAATAAGATTTAGTTCAATTCAATTCTTGGGTTTCATCTCGGCACTTCCCTGCCCTCATCCCCCCAGCTAAGGGGTCAATTGGGCTCCTTGAGGTCCCTTACGAGCTGCTGGTCTAGACCTGAAAACAAACACCACTAATCCAGCAAATAGATCAGTTTTAGGAGATCCTAGAGTTAAGTCTTCCATTGCATAGAATGGTCCTTGTTAGATCAGGTTGAGTAGATAGCCTTCCATCTGAAGTTTTTCCCCATGGCCTTGTGTTAGGAGAGATGGGTTTCCTCACTCTTTTGCTCCTCCTAGGATTTGACAATTAGGTCCTTTTGGCATCAATTACTTATTAAATGACATCATCTTATAGTGCATTGACTGTTTCATAGTGTTTAATGACTTTGATGGGGAACTTGCTTCTTGGCCACCTCACTCAACATCAACATCAACATCAACATCAACATCTACATCTAACATCAATGAGCCTTGACATGCTCCCTTTTGTTTTGAGCATAGATTCATTTTGTTTTAGCATTCTTCCTTTTTGTTTGCTATGTACATCTTCTTTTAGCTAGCTTCTTATATTTTATTCTATCTTTGCTGGTGTCGCTATGGGAGTCACTTTTGCACTCCCCCTATGTATTGACATCGAATGTACATTTTATTCTCATTGACCTTCTTATTGTGGTTGTTTGTTGAACATTACTAAAATTATATTATCCATTTTCTCTTGTCTTTCTCTCTCTCATGTTTAGTGGAAATCAAAAGTTTTAATTTATGCTCCATATGGAACAATATGTTAAATAATCACAAGGGGCACAATGGGATCACATGCATTGTAAAAGAGAACTTACCAAATGCTAAGTTACACGAAGTGGGAAAAATGAACGAGTTCATGTGGCTAGATTTGCAAGACAATGACCACAATATGTTCATTGTAGCTTGCTATTTTGAACCTATTGGCGAGGCAAAATGGACCACCAATGGTAAGGGGATCTCCCCAATATGAGGTCCCAATTAGACCTCACACTGTTTGGGATAGGAGTCCCATACAGTGCGTGAGCTCGGTTGCCACCATGTTAGTGTCTTTCTCTTGGATTTCGAATGAGGAGATGTTAATGTGAGGCGAGTGTAAAATACCCGAAGAGTGAAAATGAATCAGCCCACAAATGATAAACTTGAAGCACAAGATACAAGAATGTAACAACATAACAATAAGACCAAGTACATCTCAAGAGGAGTTAGCTAAAACCATCGAAGACATACAATAGTAAAGAGAGAGCACTAGAAACTAATTGCAAAATAGTTCACAATTAATAACTAGTGTAATTCGTGGAATGAAAGAGCAAAGATCCATAAGCAAGTATATGAGCCATAAGCCACAAATTAGTTCGTCAACATATAACTCATGTGAAAACAAACATGCACACATAATAGAAGTATCATATAGGCATTACAACCATCATGAGGATGCGTGAGAATCCTGCCAAAAATGAAGAGCTTCTCATTGACAATGTTGAAATATCATGAACATGTAGCACATGTCTATCAAAATCCAACAGTGGAAGGCAGGTTGCTCATACCATCCCCAAAGTAAGTCTCTAGCCTCACCATAGCTCAGTCCAAAATTACCAAGAGTAAGAGTTCCCACAACGCTTTAAGTGCTAAAGGCCTTGTTGACCTTGCTGACTATACCTGCTTACAAGGCAGTGAGAAAAGGCTTCAACACCACAAGGTGTGGTTGGTGGCAGGGAACTAAGAGAAGGGGCTGTCACACTAAATCCCCTCTCTCTCCGTTTAAGCTATCTCCTCGGTTAGCTATGGGGGTGATCTTTAATATGGAAAACTAAGATAAAAGAAATGTGAGGTTCTAGGAGAGATGTTAAAGTGAAAGTGGATTACTTTTAAGAATTATGAGCAAAATATGATATGAGCAATAAAAATCATTAACATATCAAAACCATAAAACCAGTTCCTTAAGATAAATTTTTCAATGGGAATGAAAGATATATTCGCTCAAAACAAAAGTAGAATGCTTCGAAAATTGAAAGTAAAGCAATCCTGAAATGGAGACAAAGATGTTAACACGATAATTGATATAAGATATAAAATGCTTTTATAATTTAATCAATGCCTAAATCAAAACATATAGAGATATCTTGCAAAAGGAAAATCAATTAGTGTTCTACTTGCAAAAGGAAGATGAAACAATGCTTGCCAACATAAAATATTCAATAATGACAAGTAGAAGGGACAATTGCAAGTGAAATCAGAAGATGTATTAGCATGAGATGCACCTATACTAGATTTGAATGCAATTAGTCTTGCTTATTTTTAATCTAAGATGTCTAATCTAAATCAGAAGTCCTCCTCTTGAGCTCTTAACAAAGGGTAAAATTTGAGATGACTGTAAGAAAGAGGGGGCGAGGACGCGGAGGTGTCATTAACGATACTCATCCCCTGAGTTTTACGAGCCAGTGTGTGCCTCCTTTCCTACAAGGGGACAAACCACTTTCATAACTGCAGGGTCACATGCTTTGACCTTACTTCGTACTAGATGGAAGAACTTTCCAAGAAAGTCTTTTTCCCTATACTTTCTATCAACCAAGCTTTATGCTTGGAGGTTAATTTTAGTGAGGCTTGGGGCTTGGCTTGGAAGCATTCTTAAACTAAAATGCCTAGATGAAATGCATGAGTGAGTGCTATTGCTTCTAAGAAAGTATTGATATTAGTGCTCAAAATAAAAGACAATGCTCAAATAAGCAATAGCAATATCTTTAAATGGAAAGGGAAAGTGAAACAATTAACTCAATGTAGCTCCACAAGTTCCAAATATGTTGCTTTGCAAGTAAATGAAATCAATGCCAAATTGCTGCAATGGAGTGACACAAGAAAGACCCAACAATAATGATAATGCAACATAATATAAATTGACAATGATAAAGCAATGTGCTCAAGAGACTTGTGAGACCAAAGTAGATGGATAAATTAAACTAGTTTAAACTTGCCCAGTGAATATAAAATACCTGCTTGCATCAAAAGAAAAATTGCATATGTTGTAGTAGATTGCCCAATACAAGTATTCAAGAAATGGAAATGACAAACATAAACCAATCTCAAATGTATGCTAAAATGAGAATGGATGTGACTGTTATGTTAAGAAACTAATCATGCACGAATGAGATTAGCAATGAGATTAACAAAGAAAATTGGAGTAACTAAACTAAGATATTAGTCCCCACAAGCAATGATCCTCTTTCTAAATGGGGAGAAAGGATACCATGGGAAAAATCCCAAGCTCCCTCACAAGAAAAAATAATTTTTTTATTAGAAATTAGTTACAAAGAGAGAAAAAAAAGCCTTTTGAGAAGAATTCCCAAGGAAACCAAAGGAGTCTTTTACAACATGCCACTTCCAAGGGCTAGATCTCTTCAAGTAACAACTACAGGAGAGTCTTTGACAAAATTTGACAATACAAGAAACAAATTTGCAGCAATCAAATCAACCACAAAGAGAGTTGTATTCATTGCTAAGGAGAGAGGCTAAGCCTCCTCTAGCCCACAACCTAGTGAGAGAAGGATGTTGCCTTCAAAGTAGAACTTAACCTTTCGAGAAATGATGCCTCAAATACTCACAACCTCTTTGAATTTTCGTCTCAAATCTGCTCAAAAGGGGCTGCAAAACAGATCCAAAATGAGTGGAACGATGACATGGTCAAAATGATAATATACAATTAGTGTACAAGAACTAGATCAAAACATGCAAGTAGAACTCCATACTTGTCTAGTTAAAACCATGCTCTAAGTAGCAAATAAAATCCTTGAAAACACAAGATATTGATCAAGAAAAATATTGAATTTAAATTTATGTAATCTTAGTAGGCTAGAGGAAAGGAAACTCCCTCTTTCAAAATCGTTTGATGAGATCCTTGAGGCAAACCAATTGGGTTCTTCTATTCTTGATCTTGGGAGTTAGTTCGTCTATTGGAGAGTTATCCCACTCCCAAGTAATCCTTCAAACAAATCTAAAGATCTTTACACACTTGGAAAAATATGTCAGCAATCATAAAAGGATTATATTATACAATGGACAAGAAAGGCTAGAGATTTCACAAAAAATCTTCTAGTGCCTCTCTTCCTAGAGTATTTCTCTAACCCAAAAAACCATACAAGATAGGTTGCATATGTTAATCCAAACAAGTGGCAAAATGATAACTAACATAATCCAACATACATGTAGAATGTAAAGCACAACAATTGAAATAACAACGCCTCAAGCAATGGAAGGAGAACACCAACACAATAGTACCCCAAAGTCTCTTTATTATATGAAAATGAATACAAAATCCAATAGTCTCTGTAAGCCCAATAGCTCGTTCTAAAGATAATATGAGAGCCCATGGCTCCATTATATAGAGAGTTGGGAGCAAATCCCAATGGAGAGTGATTAAACAAGTGGCATGAGGTGACAATCCCAAAGAGAAATTTGAATTTGTTGAATGTTATGTTGCCAAGAAACGTGGGTTCGGGGACGAGTACGGGGACGTCATTTTCTGAAACAGGGTGCGTGGGTTCGTCGGGGGTATATTA
>APFE030573853.1:174644-185900 GCA_000404065.3 Pinus taeda | reverse complement strand
TTTAATGGAGAACCCGGTTCTTCATAGAAGAACCTGGTTCTTATGGGTTCTTCTCAGAAGCACCCGTACAAGAATCCGGTACTTGGGTTCGAGAACCCGGGACGGGTTCGAGAACCCCACCCCTGGGTTCGGGAACCCATGCAACATAGGTTGAATGGAGCTCCAATGCCAAGAGTAAAAATCAAATTCTGACAAGTCAACATCATTTTCTTTTTCCCTTATGTGCCAAATTCGAATTTTATGATGGAATGACAAGTGTACATGGGTGGTAACCCATGTGGGGACAATTTCCCACAAAAATCTCGACCAAATATTCTCCCAAATCCTGCCAAATGTGTATTAACTTCACAAATTCGAAATTTCAAGTAAGCAACTTTCTCATTTAATGCCAGAAATTCGATTTTATTTGAGCGCATGTCCTTTCTTGATTTTAGGAATCCACATCACCTTGGGACTTCACTTTAACTCCCTCATAATTTTCCACCTCATTTCCACAACATTTAACATGTGTGGATATTTATTTTTCTTCATTTATTTAATTTCTTGCTAATTAATTGCCAGATTTCCCACTAAACTTAGGAAAAGTGGGTTTTGAGGGTTAAAAACACATTTTTAAATCCTCAAAGTGTGTCATAGTAGAAAGTTGAGGGTGAGAGGTGCAAATTTCATTACTCATACCCCATACAAGTCTAGACATCACTTATTACATTGCAAGTGCAATTTTTATTGCAATTTCCACAGTGCAGAAAATCTAAAAATTTAAAACATGACTACCTAGACCTAACCAAATTCCACGAATTTTTTTTTGTGATCTAGTACGGTAGTATACATGGACTCTAGACACTAAGATGTGTTAGGGGCTCAACCTTCAAACCGTCACCCCGATTTTGGGGTAAAAAATGAGTGAAAATACCCAAAAAATTATCCGTCTCTGAAAAATAAGGGATAATTAACCAGATAAAAAAAACACTCTAAGGCGTACTTGTTTGTTAATCGAGTCCCAACATCCTAGGCCTGTTACAGACTCAAAATTCATCATTACTAGTATCACTTATTACAATTCCCTACAGGTTGTGGAATCTGGGTACAAGAAAGATGATGAGAAAATAGAAGTAGAGTTTAAAAAAATCTGTTGACTGATGATATCTGATGGTACATGTGTCCTTTGGATCATCCTTGGGCATGGAATCTTCATATAATCATCCGCTGCCACTCCAGTGGTCAACAAGCCTCAAGTGCTAAAAACGCTTTGCTAGAGGCATCACGGTATATATATACAAATGGGTAGGCGACTCTTCACTTTCCCCACAACTCTTCAATTAACCCATGACTTATCACATTCTTAATAACTTTTTGTGTCTTTATTAACTACTACATGACTCTTGGTATTTTCTCTATTTTCAAGACAAAAGATAATATCCATAATATGATAAAAGAAAGAAGATGAATGTGACTACTTAGTTTGTGCTGCGGACAGAAATAATGAAACTTTCATCATGTTGGTGACTGGTCAACACTTTCATTTGAGTAAAGGCCTTTGTAACTATTTATGTTTGTGTTTTCTACCCCATTTTGCACCTTCACTAGAAGAGCAAGTCTGGTTAACAATTTGAACCTCCTCAATGGCTGATGAAAGCCTAATTGACTCAACATCTGTCATGTTATTTAACAACTTCTGCAAGTATCTCAGCTAGAACAAGCAACAATTGTTCATCATGAGCAGGTACAAGCCTTCTTGCTTTGTCCTTGCCTTCCGTCTAGCTCTAGTAGTTACATTCTGAGCAAGTTCAATCAAGTATTCAAATACACCAACCTGCATTGCTACCAACAAATGAGATGAATCATTCATACCCAAAGCCAGCAATACAACAACAACATTCTCCTTGTTACGAGCTGAACCTGAATGGTACAATTCAACAATGATATCAATAACAAATTGTTGGACAATGGCAATCTGACCCTCCTAATGAGTAGCAAGTACTGCAAGAATAGCAAGAGCTTCATCAACCATTCCAATGCTTTGGTCAACAAGCAACGCTATTAGAGGAGGAACAACTCTAGCCCTAACAGCTCTAAATTTGCTCCCTTGATAAATTGATAAATTAAAAATAGCAGTAGCAACATCATTTTTCCCTCTCACAGTTCCATCATGAAGTAGATCGACTAGACGGATGGATCCTGAAGCCCCAATGATCATTTTATTCTTGTCCACAACAGACAGGCTGATAATGGTTGCAGCAACATTTTCTTTTGCTTCCATGCTACCATGTTTCAGGACATGTATTATGCGATTGATAGCACCTGCTTGAACAATAAATCCCTTATTGCTGCTGTGAATAGATAAATTTAAAAGGGCAGTTACTGAATGCTCTTGGGTCTTCATGTCAGTTGAAGATAACGATTTCACTAACTGTGGAATTGCTCCTGCCTCTGCAATTAAAAGCCTGTTATCTGCATTTCTTTTTGCAAGTAGTTGAATCTCTTCTGCAGCAGCTCTTTGCACATCTATCTGTCCAGAATAGAGCTGCTGGACCAAAATACCTATACTTGTTCTGTTTCCAAAAGAGACGTCCAAGCTATGAGATTGACTATAACCTGCTTTACTTGGCATTTCAACACCGTTGCTTTCACAGCATTGTGCAATCAAGCTTAAAATAACATAATTTGGTGTTAAAGTCAGGTGGGGTAAAATATGCTCAGTTTTGGGGCACATTTTGTGTCCTGTATCAAGCCATCTCTGAATGCATAATTGGTCATACGTCTTTCATATTTTTCAGAAGACAGTATATGTTCAACAGTGTCACTGATTCCATCATGTCTTTCTTTCATAAGTTTCTCCACTGCCCTTGACTCCACAGTTAAATCTGAAACTGTTCCAAGCTGGAGTTTGTCTGCTAGTCTTTCTAGAATAGCACAATCTGCACTTCTACCATCCTTTTGTGAAAGGGCAATCATAATATCCATTTAAAGTTCAATATCTTGAGTATCAACCCTTCCTTTGGATCTCTTTAACTGCAAGTGCATTAATTGACCCTGTAACGTTGTGATTTCCAGCATTATCAGAGTTTCCCAAACTGCTTCCATGACTAAGCTCAGGGGAAGTTAAAAGTTCTGTCCAGTCACCATTTCCTAGGACTGACAACGGATTAGCAACTTTAGGCAATGATCTTTCAGGTGCGCTTTGGATTATTGCCTCAGCCTGTGAGGCAGTTGACCTTGAAGTGGATTTCTCAAGGCCATCTTTGTTTTCCTTCAATACTACCTGAAGATAGCGATCATATATTTCTTTCTCCAAGCAACTTGGCCAACCAGGATACTTTGTACTTCCTCTTCTAAGAACAATATGTTGGTACAGAGACATACAATTGTCTATGTTCATTTTCCTGAATACAGCAAAACACCATATCTGCCATGCTATCTCCTTCAACATCTATGAGCTCTGGTGTGAATATGGTTCCATCTGGCAACGTATAATTCTTAACCAGGATAGCTGTTTCAAGTCCCAACTGGTACTCACGCTTGTGGTCATAACTAGCATTGCAAAGTTTCTCCTTTACTTTCCTGAAAAATCAGCAGTTCAATTTAATGCATAGTTGTAAAACATGCATTCCATGACAAAGAAGATCCAAAAGATAAAAGGTAGTGTGACATCCAGCTTGTTAGTTTTTGTAGCGTCGAAAGTGTTCTAGCCTCGAAACTTTGTGGAGAGGCTAAAACACAAAAGTTCTCCATAACCCAAAAATCGTTTTTGGAAATTCCACCTAGAAGTGTCTCAATTAGATTATTAGCCTATTTTTTAATCTTTCCAAAGTCTAAACTTAAGAAAGTGGTAAATTAATCAAAATTAATTAAGATAAGATGTGAATCATCTAGAAATTCACACGGATAGACTTTGATATGATCTTAGCTCTTGATTAAGTTTTAATCTTGGACATTGGATGTCCAACAGAAGATTATAACAAGTCGATGGGTAGATGGAGAACACACACTTGAGAGTTCGATTTTCCAGAGAGCAGCAACAGTTGCCGGAAGAGTTCGAGCCAGAGAAGGAAGCAGAGATAGAGAGGGGCAGGGTCATTGAAGTCGGAGGAAGACTTTTCCAGATTGGGTGAGTACTTTGCAGAGAGCAAGATTTTCTTCAGGAGGTTGTGCAAAGCAAAAGCCTCGAAGGGCAATTCAATTTTGCTGAGTTGAAGTTGGTTTTCAGATCTAGAGGCCGCAGAGTATTATTAGAGTGCCAAAGAGATAGTTTCCTAGTCAACAATAGATAGGACGACTTGATTTGCAGTTGTTTTGCGTTGAGCGTGTAGTAGACTATGTAGGGGTGACATAGAAGTTGCAGGGGTGATGCAAAAGTTGTGTAGGGCAATGTGGGCGACTTTCTTTTCAGGGGCAATCAAGTGCCAGGATTGCACGGAGTGGGTAATTTCCCTCAAATAATTGTTGCCATTATTTTCTCTACATGATTGCTAGTTTTCGGCATCCAGATTGTACTCAGATTATTTCACTATTGCATAATAATAAAAACCCTAAGCTATTACACCGGTTTTCCCAAGTTGGGTTTTACCGGGGACATTTTTCCAAAAATAATTGTGTAATTCTTTGTGTGTGTGCCAATATATTTCTCAGTTTCCAATGGTATTATTTTTAGTAGTATTTTTATGAAGATTACAATGTGTTTATTTCGTTGTTTCTATAGCAATACACTGCTAATTTAATTAACAATTAGAATAAATAATACCAGTTGTTGCAATAGGATTCCAAACTTGAAATTGTCACATGTTATTAGAGCAATTTTGATCAGATGGGAAAATTCAAATGCAAGCAAAAATTCGTTGTTTAGAGGGAGCAGCACGACAAATTTTCGGAGGCTGCGCAGAGCCTGAGCCAGGCTATGTGAGTTGCTCAGGGAAGTTCGGCTTTTCAGTGTAGGGTGGTAGAAAATTTTGGCTTGCTAGTTGAGTGATTCCAATAGGCAGACAAAGCAACAACTCAAGTATTTTCGCTGGGCAAATTCCTTGTTTGGTCACAGAAGGGTTTTGCAGTAGTTGGCAGTAGCATAATCAACACCGGGTGGAAGAGAAAGGCACACACAAAGGGAAAATTTATCTTAGGGGATTTCTAAATCGAGTTTTAGAAATCCAATTTTCTTGTTGTAGATTGGCCAAAGCTGTGGGCAAATTTCCTCACTCTAGAATGGAGTGCGAATAACCGAAGCAATAGTCGAGCAGAGGGAATGAGGGAGATTTTCGACTAGATTTAGAGATGGTCACAACTAGGTTTAGAGATCAGGATAAGTTGGAGGGAGCCCCTAACTTTGTCATTTGGAAGGCATGGATGACCTTCCTGCTGGATGAACATGGCCTAAAAGTCTATGTGGACAATGTAGTAGCAGTACCCCAGGATGCTGATCAGCTCAAGGAGTACAAGAAGGAAATGGCAAAGGCGAAGAGATTGATCCTAGATGGAGTCCAAGACCGTGTAGTCTCACATGTGGCAGGTAAAGGAAAAACCAAAGAAATGTGGGGTGCTCTCATCCAACTATATCAGAACACTTCCGAGCAGTGGAAGATGTTCTTGTGGGAGAAGCTGAGAAGCATTAGGATGATGAAGGGTGAAGGCATAAACTCTTTCCTCACCAGGCTTCAAGAGGTCCAAGATCAACTTGCAACTGTTGGGGGGCACCTCAACCAACAAATATTGTATGATTGACATTGAATCATGTCTTAGAGGAGTGGTAGGTGTTTGTCCAAAGCATCTTGGGCAAAGACACATTGCCTAGATGGGATAGGATATGGTTTGATCTACTGTAAGAGGAGTTGAGGCGTGCTCCATTGAAGAGTACTATCAGCGGGAGTAGCAACAAGGGCATGAAAGGTGAAGAGGAGAATGTGGCCCTAGCATCAAAGGGTCCCAACCAGGGACAGGGGGAGAAGAAGAAGAAGAAGAAGAACCTATCTAAGGTCAAGTGCTTTAGGTGTAGCGAGTTTGGCCACTACAGTACTCAGTGTCCTCTTAGAAAGAAGGACAAGCAGGAGAAACAAAACTAGGCGGTAGTGTCCGCAGAGATAGACAAGTTGTCCTCGAGGATGGAGGAAAATTTCGCCATGTTTGTAGCTATTCCTCGAGGAGTGAGGTTGGGGGATGGAGTTATAGCATAGAGTTGCAGAGCTTGGGCAGGATCCTTGAGGTGTCCTCCTCATGGATCATTACCTGGCTATGGGGACCAACAATATTCAGTAGCAAAATGGATCAGTGTCAGTGTTGCAGTCAGATTCCCGAGTGACAGTAGCAAATTAGTAGCAGTCAGGGCCTAAGGAGCGCAATGTTGTGTTGGCAACAGTGCAAAGTGGCACAGTACAAAGTTAGCAGCAACACAAATTCCTTGGTGGACAGTGTTGTTGGCATTATGATACAGGTATGATACAGGTGTTGTCCTTGATGACAACTCTCTTAGATGAAAGATCACAGTATAGCAGGTAAACAACAAAGAATGAAGAAAGAAAGGTATACGCAAGTTCACTATATACAAAGTCGCGTATATGTACACACACACTTTCACAGAAGGAAAGGCGCATAGATGCTGGAAAACTAAGTTTTGGTCCATGGTATTTTGATCCATGGTATTGGTCCAAGGTATCTGGTTCGAAATGTTGACCCTAGGTATTTGGTCCAAGGTATTGGTCCTAAGTGGTTTTGGTCCATGGTATTAAGTAAGCCCTAAGACTATAAAAGGAGGAGAAGATCATTAGGCCAAGGTGTGCAAGTGATGAATATCTGATGAAGTGTGAGATCTAGTATACATATTATGGGTATGTGATGCTTTGCTAAGGATGCACCTATGTGGCGAATGAAGGTTGATGGACCAGGATCATGAAGACTAAAATGCATTATCATTATATGGTATGATCATGATTAGTTTAGATCTGAACACTGACACATATCTTAACCTTTATATCTGATGATCTGGGTATATCTGAAGTAGTAAATTGCAGCGAAGGTATAAGTAATTATTTTCAGATCTGTACGTTGGTTCCCTTTGGTGAAAGGGCGTATACACGCTGGTTTGACACAAACAAGTAGCATATACATTATGAGATTTAATATTTGAGGTTGCTGTTGGTTCAAGTAGTTGTTGCAGAGTTTTGGGTTCTACTCTGTGTTCTGGTGACTGTGTTTTGTTGATAGGGTTTCAGTGATTCAGTTGTTGGGTGATTTAGAGATTGATGATACGGATATAGTTGATGGTTGTATTGCAGTGGTGATTGATTTTGTGCTTTGAGGTTATTGATGGATCTAGTCTGAAAATTTATGAAACGTGGTCCTTGGAAGAAAAGAGAAGGTCGTAGCCTTCTGTAGGCCGACGCCTACGTACTAGTAAATATATCGGCTAGTACAAGAGCTAGGGGGTTGTAGCTCCCTTCCAGTAGAAGCTGGAGAAGGAGAGAAGGTTGTAGCCTTCTGCAGGTGGGTGCCTGCGTACTGGTATGAGTCTGCGCCAGTACAAGATTGTAAACAGGTTTTTCTTATATTAAAGAAGACAGTAGCAGGTGGTTTTTGTCCCGCATTGGGTTTCTACCTTATATCATGGTGTTCATGTGTGTCTCTTATGTGTGATGATCTGTTCTGTTTTTACTGCACATTGTTATTGTTTATATGGTTAATAATGTTCTGATGCACTGATTAAAGATCAACATATGATGAATTAACTGAATCATAAGTTTGCTGGATATATGCTAGTTGCATTAAACACATTTGCGTGTACAGGCGGGTTCCCTTAACTGAAGTAGCGTATATGAATCTGATTATGGAAATAAAAAATTATTGATTTGCTAATACTGATTCACCCACCCCCCTCTTAGTATTATTTCCAGCAAGTGCAGTGGCTAGTAGCAATCAGATACTTAAGAGACAAATGTAGCACAAAGGTAGAATTGTTTCAGTATTTCAGATGCCTCTTAGTTGCAGTAGTTGCAGTAACAACAACAACAATAGATGAGAGGGAGTTGCAGTGCAGATGTAGAGTTGGCAGCAATTTAGCTGTCATCAGCAACATAGATGCAACTTCAGAGTTGCACAGTGGTTGGTGGGCAGTGGCAAGCAGTCACAGTGGCCAGACATCAGTAGCGTGACAATGGGTGATATAGAGACGGGGTGTTGTGGCAGTAGTGCAACACTAGAACACCTTCCTCGCTACGAGAGAGTGTTAGTTTTTGTAGCATCGGAGGTGTTCTAGTCTCTAAACTTTGTGGAGAGGCTAAAACATAGGAGGTCTTCATAACCTAAGAATTGTTTCTGGAAATTCCACCTAGAAGTGTCTCAATTAGATTATTAGCCTATTTTTTAATATTTCCTAAGTCTAAACTTAGGGAAAGTGGCTAATTAATCAGAATGAATTGAGATAAGGCGTGAATCATCTAGAAACTCACACGGATCGACTCTGATATGATCTTAGCCCTTGATTAAGTTTTAATCTTGGACGTTGGAAGTCCAACAGAAGATTATAAGCAGAAGTCAATGGGTAGATGGAGAACACACACTTGAGAGTTCGATTTTCCAGAGAGCAGCACCAGTCGCTGGAAGAGTTCAAGCCAGAGAAGGAAGTAGAGACAAAGAGGGGCAAGGACAATGAAGCTAGAGGAAGACTTTTCTAGATCTAGTGAGTACTTTGCAGAGAGGTTGCAATTTTCTCTAGGAGGTTGCGCAGAGCAGAAGCCTCAAAGGGCAATTTGATTTTGTTGAGGTGACGCTGGTTTAACGTTCCAAAGGCCAAAAAGTATTTCCAGAGTGCCGGGAGACAGTTTTCCAGTCAACAACAAGCAAGACGACTTGATTTGCAATTGTTCCAGGTTTAGCATATAGCAAACTGCGCAGGGTAATGCAAAAGGTGCACAGGGCAAGGTGGACGACTTGCTTTTTAGGGGCAGTCAAGTGTTGTGATTGCTTAGAGTGAGGGTAATTTTCGTCAAATAATTTTTGCAAGTATTTTCTCTGTAGGATTGCCAGTTTTCGACATCCAGATTGTACTCAGATTATTTCACTGCTGCATAATAATAAAAACCCTAAGTTGTTGCATCGATTTTCCGAAGTTGGTTTTTTTGGGGACATTTGTTCAAAAATAATTGTGTCAATTTTTTATTTATGTTTGTCAGTATATTTCTCAGTTTCTAGCGCTATTATTTTCCGCAGTATTTTTGTGAAGATTGCAGTGTGTTTATTTTGTTGTTGCCGTAGCAATAAACTGCTAGTTTAATTAACAGTTAGAAGAAATAATACCAGTTGCTACAACAGGATTTTAGACTTGAAATTTTCACACAACTATATTGATATGTTTTGTGAACCGAAAGAAAGGTCTAGCCAAGTATTGAGCCCTCCCTTCAATAGTTATAAGGAAGGTGAACAATTAGTGAAATCGACTTGTGATGCCCTTTGGGGAGAATCACGTTGTGTCACATTCTTTTCAAGTGTATGTGCGCTACTATCGAGTTTAGTGCTGCAGCGCAAGGAGAGCATGTAGTATGTGCACTACTGTCGAGTTGAGTAGCAATGCGCAATAGATTTGAATAAAGCGACGCAACAGATTTGAATAGAGTAGCCCAATGCAATGAAGATTAGCGCGACGTGAGTATAAACCTTGTATCCAAAACTTGAAGCTCGTCAAATCTAGTATTGAAAGCTTCTTTAAGTTATCCTTTATTGTCAAAAGGTGTAACCTTGAAGAAGCCATTATACTGATAGTGGCACTCCACGAATCTGATTGATTTTGCATTAAGATAGAACATTAATATATACATGGAGAGGGAGACTATTAGGTTTCATTTTCCAATGTCTCTTCGTCTTCCAATTCCATTTATTTTATTATTTACAATATTTACATGGATTTCAACATTACCCCCCTTAATCTGAAGTGATGTTGGTAAGTCCAAGCATCGTTCTGAATCTTTCAAACTTTTCCCTTCCATGTGCTTTGGTGAAGATGTCTGCAATTTTCTCATTTGTGGAAAAATGTTGCAGGTGGATTGTTTTGGTCTCAACATGATGCCGAATTAGATGATATTTTGTATTGATGTGCTTGGTCTGATCATGGAAGTTTGGGTTCTTGGCCAACTTTATTGCAGACGTGTTGTCAATCAAAAGAGGAGTTGAATGCACTTGTTTTTCTTGCAAATCTTGCAGAATTTTCCTGAGCCACACAATTTCCTTTGTTGCTTTAGCTGCTGCCACATATTCTGCCTAAGTTGTGGAATCAACCAGAACTGATTGTTTGTGTGACCTCTATGAGACAGCTCTTGATCCAAGACTCATAAAATAACCTGAAGTAGATACCCCAATTTCTTTATCTCCATCGACATCTGAATCAGAGTATCTAGTGTGAAAATACTATCACTGCAGCAACTGATTTATTTTACCTACTTATTTCCCAATAAGTTATTTACGAAAACCCTTCAGTAAACATTAAAATAAATTCTGCTGCAGATATCACACCATAATACAAAAACAAATCATGCACAAGAATCAGACACATCAACACATGTATTTTGGACAATTGTCCCCAAAAAAACCCGATGCGGGAAAACTGATGCAGCAGAGGAGGATTTTTATTATTCAACAATTCTTCAGTACAACTGGGTGCCAAACTGGCTTACCCAACAGAGAAAAATTCTCCAGTACTTCTCCCAGTCTCAGCGTCAAGCTTGTTGACCTCTGTGCAGCTCCCAGACCCTTTACGTCAGCGCTTGCCTCTTTGCGTCATCACTGGGCCTCTTTGCGTCAGCACTGGGCCTCTTTGCGTCACCCATGCAGGCCCTCCAGTGACTGCATAGTTTTGTTGCCTCTGCGTTTGCCTCTATCCTCTGCGCTGGTCCTCTGGTGCTATTCCTCACTCTCTGTTCCATACCCGCTGCCTCTTGCTGCTCTCTAGACCACTAGTTCGAATTTCTTAGCTAACCCCACTCCAGAAATCGAACTGATTGGTCTCCCTCAGTGTGTTCTCCAATTGACCCTCAAGCCTCTTCTTATACTTTTCCTGTTGGTCCTTCAACGACTAAGATTAGATTTGGCTTGATCCATGACTTTTGGAACCTTCTAACCCAGTTTTATATTAATACCCATTAATGTTTTATTTCTCCTAAGTTTAGACTTAGGAACTCCGTTAAAAATATTAATTACTTTAATATCTCCCAAACTGGTTAGAATCTGCCCAAACCATTTCTGGGTCTTGGAGATCTCATGTGCTTTAGCCTCTCCACCAATTTT
>APFE030573853.1:135093-173097 GCA_000404065.3 Pinus taeda | reverse complement strand
GAGCATCACTCTGACTATATGACACCGGTACCTGTGCTGATGCTAGGCCTCCCCTCCCAACATCCTTTACACTGCTGCATACTATACTGCTGCCCATGGCTCTGCCTTGCCACTGCTGCATCCGTACGACAGCTCCGTCTGCATCCATGCTGCTGCTGGTCCATTCTCCCAACATTGCATTTGCACTGCAACTCCCTTTGCATCTGTGCTGCTATTGGTCCTTCTTCCCAACATTGCATCTGCACTGCAACCTCACCCCCATTTTTGCTACTGAAATGTATTCTTTATCATCCTCATCTTTTCCCTGAAATATTCAAACTTTGTTCTTCCATGGGCCTTGGTGAGGATGTCTGCTTCCTATTCTCTTGTACTAGTGTAGCTCAATTGTACAGCTCCTCGTTGGACAGTCTCTGACAAAGTGATACAAGATATCAATATGCTTTGACCGATCGTGAAACACTGGATTCTTAGAGAGCTTGATGCAACTCTGATTATCACACATGATCCTAGTCGCCTCCATCTTTCTTCTGAATAGGTTCACAAGCAGTTTTCTAAGCCATATGGCTTCGCACGAAGCTATGCTCGCAACCATATATTTTGCCTCAGTTGAGCTCAGAGCTATGAGTTTCTGCTTCTTACTGCACCAGGAGGTCATTCTTGATCCAATGTTGAAACAATACCCATAGGTACTTTTCCGATCCACTGAACTTCCAGCCCAATCTGCATCAGTAAATCCACTCAATTTGATATCCTTACTCTTGGTGTACAAGAGTCCATAATCGACTGTTCCTTGTATATATCTGAGAACATGTTTGGTTGCTGCCTAGTGTGCGCTATTCGGCTCCACCATGAACTGATTAAGGGTGTTGACAACGTAACGAATGTTTGGCCTGGTATTGACCAGATACATCAGGGACCTTATGAGCTGCCTTGATAAGGTGGGATCAACATCCTTGTTTTTTGATGCATCAATTTTCTTCCAGTTGGTGATCATTGGAGTAACTATGGGTCTACAATCCTCCATCCTGAATCTCTTTAGAATTTTTGTAGCATATCTCCCTTGTCCAGGGAAGATCTCCCCCTTTTGCTGCCAAATTTCTAACCCTAGGAAATAATGCATCTGTCCCAAGTCCTTCATGTCAAATTCTGTGGCTAGATTCTTCTTGCAGTCCCCGATGAGCCTGGATGATCCTGTCAGGAAGAGATCATCCACATATAATACTAGGATTAGAGGCTCATTCTTTACAACCAGATAGTAGAGATTTGGATCTGTGTCACTCTTGATAAATGCCATCTTCTGCAAGTAGCCATCAATTCGACCATACCATGCTCTGGGTGTCTGTTTCAGCCCATACAAGGCTTTCTTCAATCTACATGCATGAGACTTTTTCTCATGTGTCTCAAAGCCTTCTGGATATTCAATTTATACCTCTTCTTCTATCACCCTGTTCAGAAATGTCGTTTTGACATCCATCTGATGAATCTCCCATCCCATCTGTGCTGCAAGAGATATCATGGTTCTAATAGATGTATACCTGGCTATTGGGGCGAAGGTCTCTTCGTAGTCAATTCCTTCCTTCCTGAGCATACCCTTTAGCCACAAACATGGCTTTGTATTTTTCCACACTACTGTCTACAATATAGTTAATCTTGTAGATCCATCTCGAACCTGCCACCGATCTGTCTTGAGGCCTTGGCACTACCTCCCAGACATTATTCACCATTATGGAGTTGTACTCCTCTACCATCGCATCCCAACCAAACTTGATGTTGAGCAACCTCCTGAAAACTGGCAGGCTCCCCATCCTGAGCTACTAATGTCTAATATCTATCTGGCTGTTTTCACTCCCTCTTATTGTTCCTTGGTGCACTGATGAAATATTCTGCATCTCGCAAAGTCTGACGAAGTTCCCTGCTCGTTCTTCCTCTGCCAGCAGGTGCTTTTGTTAGCTCCTCCTCCTCCTGTGATTCTTCCTGATCCGAGGAAGACTTCTTTACTTTCGTTGGTTGAAGAGGTTTGACCAAAGAGTCCTTTTTTGACTGCTCCTCGGAAGGCATTTCTCGAGATTTTCTGAAAGCCCTATCCTCCATGAACTTCACATCTTGTCGAACTAATACCTTCCTGCTCCCTGGAAGATAGATTTTGTATGCCTTAGCGTTCTCGCTATATCACACTAGATATCCTTTCTCTACAATTTTATCCAGCTTCTTCCTCTTTTCCTCGGGTATGCGACGATATGCTAAGCTCCCAAATATCCTGAAATGACTGACTTCAGGCGTCTTCCTTGTGAAGACTTTCTTTGGAGTAATCTTGCCAAATGACCGATGAAGAGTTCTATTTTGAACATAGACTGCCGTGTTGCATGCTTCTGCCCACAGGAATTTTGGCATATCCTGATCATGCATCATGCCCCTAGCTGCTTCTACGATAGTCCTGTTCTTGCTTTCTGCTACTCCATTCTGCTCCGGATTGTAAGGAGCTGTCCACTCTCTTTTTATGCCCTCCTTAGTGCAAAAATCAGTGATGTCCTTATCAACATATGCTCCACCATTATCTGAGCGCAAAACTTTTATTTTCTTCATAGTCAGATCCTCCACCAGAGCCTTGAACTCTTTGAATCGACAGAAAACCTCGTCCTTGGTTTTCAGAAAATAAATCCAAGTTTTCCTTGAGTGGTCATCAATGAAGGTGACGAAGTACTCAACACCACTAAGAGCTTTAGTGGAAATAGGTCCGTAGATATTTGAGTGTATCAATCCTAGTACACTCTTGGCCCTGTTTTTACTTCTAGGAAATGTTGCTTTAGCATGCTTTCCCAGAGCACATCCTCTGCGTACATCATCTCGTTCTGTACTAACATCTGGAACTCCTGCTACAGTGTTCTTGAGAATTCTCAAGAGCCCCATGGTGCAAATGTCCCATTCTTCTATGCCATAGTTCGTTCAAATCCTTGTCTCCATGACTGCTTATTAGTGCCATTGATGATTCTAGTTGCAGTCTGTATGACCTGTTCTAATCCCGATCTGCACTTTCTTTTTCCAGTTCGGGTTTTTGACATATACTTTCTCCTTGATGAAGAAAACGTCATAGCCTTTGCCTTGAAGTTGTGACACAGAAAGTAAGTTCATCCCCAATCCTGGTACATGCAGCACATTGGTAGTATGGAACTGCTCTGTCGTTTTTGTTTGAAAAACTATGGTACCCTTCCCTACTAGAGTACACTTTGCCTTATTCCCCATGGCGATCTCAAAATTCATCCTTTCCTCCTGATAATCCGAGAAACATTCCCAGATTCCCGTCATATGCCAAGAGGCCCCACTGTCTATATACCATACCTTTGATGATGTAAAGCTAGTTATACAAGCTACTTCTTCTTCTAGCCTAGAAGCCAGCATAGAGAAATCAAAATTATTGTCTCTTGTGCAATTTTCTGAAAATTTGTATGAGTTCCCTGACGTAGATGCCTCTGCATCATGGTTTCGACACAATTAATTTTCCCTTCTTGTCTCTGATTACTTGCTCTGATACCACGTAAAAATTCTATCACTGCAACAATTGTTTTATTTTACCTACTTATTTCCCAAATAAGTTATTTACGAAAATCCTTTAGTAAACATTAAAATAAATTCTGCTACAAATATCACACCATAATATAGAAACAAATACATGCACAAGAAGCAGACACATCAACATAGATATTTTGGACAATTGTCCTCGGAAAAACCCAATGCGGAAAAACTGGTGCAATAGAGGAGGATTTTTATTATTCAGCAATTCTTTAGTACAACTGGGTGCCAAACTAGCTTACCCAACAGAGAAAAATTCTCCAGCACTTTTCCCAGTCTCAGTGTCAGCTTGCTGGCCTTTGCGCAGCTCCCATACCCTTTGCGTCGGCTTCTGCCTCTCTGCCTCAACAATGGGCCTCTCTGTGTCACCCGCGCAAGACCTCCAGTGACTGTGCAATTTCGCTGCCTCTCCTTCTGGCTCTCTAACCTCTACGTTGGTTCTCTGGTGTTGTTCCTAACTCTGCTACGTACCCGCTGCCTTTTGTTGCTCTCCAGACCACTAGCTTGAATTTCTCAGCTAACCCCGCTCCAGAAATCGAACTAACTAGTCTCCCTCAGTGCGTTCTCCAACTGACCCTCAAGCCTCTTCTTATACTTTTCCTATTGGTCCTTCAATGGCCGAGATTAGATCTCTAATCAACGGCTAAGATTATATTTTGCTTGATCCATGACTTTTGGAACCTTTTATTTTTCCTAAGATTAGACTTAGAAACTCCATTAAAAATATTAATTATTTTAATATCTCCCAAACTGGTTAGAATCTGCCTTAACGTTTCTGGGTCTTGGAGATCTCTTGTGTTTTAGCCTCTCCACCAATTTTCATGGCCAAAGCACATTCGATGCTACCCCAAATCAACATCTAGTCAAGCTGAAGTCACCCACCCATGTATACTTGAGTCCAAAGTCTTGAATTCCCTTCAAGTACTATAGAACTCTTTTTGCAGCAAACCAATGATCCTCACAAGGCTTTTGCATAAACCTTGAGAGGATTCCAACAACAAATGAAATCTTTGGTCTGGTAGTAGTCAGGTAGTTGAGACTTCCTATGCGTTGTACTTCAATGCATCCTCAAATTCTTTTTCTTCAATGGATGTGAGCTTTAAGCTATGTTCCATTGGAGTAGTCAAATGATTGCACTCATCCATGCCAAAGTTGTTCAACAGATCTCCAATGTACTTCTTCTGAGAGAGGAATATAAACTTCAAATGTTGAGTTACTTTAATACTAAGACAATAGTGAACATAACCCACATCTGTCATTTCAAAATCTTTGCTCAATTCTTTCTTTATGGATGCAATGTAGCTCTTATTGCTCCCTGTCATCAAAAGATCATCTACATACACCACAAGATATACAATTGTTTTGCCAACTTTCTTGATTAACAAAGTTGCATCATCAAGATCATAATGTTTGAAATGGAGTTTCATAAGATGCTTAGTTAATTTCTCATACCAGGGTTGCGGTGCTTGCTTGAGGCCATACAATGATTTTACAAGCTTGCATGCTTTATGTTCCTCACCCTTCACAACAAATCCTTCAGGTTGGGACATAAAAACATTCTCTTTCAGATCTCCATTCAAGAAAGCAGTTTTTACATCCATTTGATGGACTTTCCAACGTTCTGTGCTGCTAAGGCAAAGAGTGTTCGGATGGTAGCCCATTTTGCTGTGGGGGAAAAATTCTCCTCATAGTCGACCCCTTCTTTCTGTGCAAAACCTTTTGCCACAAGCTTGGCTTTGTGCTTGTCAAGTGAGTTGTCTGCTTTATACTTCTTTTTAAAGACCCACATGCAGCCAATTGGTTTGGTTCCCAATGGAGGATCATCCAACTTCTAGGTGCCATTCTTTATCAAAGCATCATATTCTTTCTGCATTGCTTCTTTCCATTCATCATGGGAAGCAACTTCTTTGAGGGAAGTTGGCTTGAAATCTGTAGACAAATTTAGTTCACAATCATAAGAAACATCCATATCAACAGGTGAATTAGAATTGTCTACATCACCTCCATTCTATTTGGTTGAGCTTCTTGTTCTTGTCTTTCCAACTTCATTAGGAAGAACACTTTCAAGTGTCTCTGTCAGCCATTTTGGAGGACCTTTCTGAGATGGCCTAGGCTGCTTGATTGACTGAGATGGGGCTGAATCAAGATTTAGTCCCCCAATTCTGTCAATAACATCACTCAAAGTGTCATCAGTGGCTGGAGCTTCATTTGGGGGAGAGAGTGCTTTAGGAGAAGATTCCACATTTTGATCCAGTATAGGTATCCCCCCTTCAAGATGTGGAATCTCATTATCAAACTCTCGAAAATAATTTGCTTGTCCGAATCTATCCAAGCGATCAAGCTACTACTCAACAACATTGACAGTCTTGGATGATTCAAGCAAAGATCACATCTCTAGATATTATAAACTTCTTATTCACTTCATCATAGAGACGATATGCTTTGGAGGTATTGGAGTACGTCAAGAAGATACATTTGAGACTCCTTGCACCAAGTTTGTTTCTTTGTTCCTTGGGTATCAAGGCATACCAGTGGAACCAAAAACCCTAAGATGCCTCACCGAAGGAATGTGGCCACCGCCATACCACATTTCATAGGGAGTCTTGTTTATGATAGCATTAGATGGACACCTATTCTTTATATACACAACACATAGATTTGCATCAGCCCAAAACATCAGTTTAACATTCTTGAAAAATATCATGGAATGTACCATATTTAAGATTGTCTTGTTCATTCTTTCAGCTACTCCATTTTGTTGGGGATCATAAGGCACAATTGTTTGATGTTTGATCCCATGTTGGCGAAGATAGTTTTCAAATTCATTTGAAGTGTATTCTTTTCCATTATCAGTATGAATAGATCTAATATGAGATTGTGCATCATTTTCAATCCATGCATGAAAGTTTTTGAATGTTTTAAAAGCTTCATATTTGTTCTTCAGTGAGTAAACCCAACACATTTTGGTGTAGTCGTCAGTAAATGTCATCATATATCTATTACCATTTGTAGAAGGAGCAAGCATTGGGCCACATAAATCAGAGTGAATGAGTTCAAGTTTTTTATGTGCCTTGGAATGAGAATCATGAAAAGATCGTTCATTGTGCTTTCCTAAGATACAAACATCACATTGCTTAAGTTTCCTAGGAATTATAGGCAAACCAGTAACACTATTTTTCTACAACAAACGAAGGCTGCCATAGTTCAAGTGTCCATATCTAGCATGCCATAAAAGACTTGATGGAAATGTACCTTCGTCATAGTGAGCACGGTATGAGAAGTTATGTGCACGAGCAGAGGTTCCTTGCAGCTTTAGAAGTCTTTCTTCTTCTATCCCAGTGATGACAAGTGAGTGATCTGATGCTTTTCTGACCTCGACATTGCCTTCAAATATGTGAATGGAGTGTCCTAGCTGGTGGATGTGGACCAAAGACAACACGTTTCTCCTCAGGTTTGGGAGGTATAAAACATAATGTAGAAGAAAGTATGGAAGTCTAGGCAGTTTGAGCCTAATGGTGCCAAGCCTTGATGGCTTGAGTTTTGACTTGTCTGCAAAGTATACAGCTCCATCAACATTGTCAGTGAATTTCTCAAAGAAATCTCTTCTGAAAGTCATGTGGCAAAGTTTCTCCTGAATCAAGCAACTAATCATATTTTCATGAAGCAAGTGAAGCATTGAATAAGTCTTCAGTTACTCCAATGTTGCAATGTGCCACAACATAATGAGAGAACTCAGGTGCTTTACAATTCCCTTTGTTAGGTGTTTTACCTTTTCCTTCATTCTTTCCTGCTCAACTCGGTCCTAAGGAAACTTACAAGTGGAAGCATCATGTCCATCTCTATTGCATCGTATGCAATGAAGATCAAACTTTTCTCCTTGGAACTGTCTGCCCCCTGCCTCCAAAATTCCTCCTTCCTCTTCCTCTTCGGCCACCTCTTCCTCTAGAAGAATCTTGTGCATGATTCTTCTCCTTTTGTTCAAGGCATACAACTTCTTCAGCAGACTGAGGCGTTGTCTTCTTCCCAAAAGCCTACTCTCTCTCAGCAAACTTTTTTTCAAGGGAGTCAAAAGTAATCTCCTTAAGGTTTCCACTTGCTTGCAATGACTCAAGATAATGTGAATAGGTGGGATATAGTGCCTTGACATAAGCTAGGAGAGGAATATCTATTTCAACACCAGTGGCTCTTATGTCATGCATAATGGATCTTACTTCTAATGCTAAGGCAAGAGGGTCATCATTTTTCAACTCAAGATTGAACAACTTTATCATCAATTGAACAACTTCAAGTTCAGAGTGTGAGCCATACAATTCCTTCAACTTCTGTAAGGCTTCAAAGCCATTTGAAAATGGAGAAATATGTCGACTCACCTCTTCATTTACTGACGCTGCAATCAAGGCATATGCCTTGTTGTTCTTGTTCTCCCACATGGCAAGCTCCTTATTTGAAGTAAGCTTTTCCGGTGCATTGTCTCCCTTTCCTTCATAAACCCCGTTCCACAACTCATTGAAAATGAGGGTGTGTTTTATCTTCCGGGACCACTCATGGTAGTTCTCTTTGCTAGAGAGAACTACTCCCACAATGGAGATTAGTGAATGCATCATCAAAAAAAAAAACTGTGTTTTTGATTTCCAAAATAATTTTGACTATCCTTTTTGCATTCTAGCAACTTTACCCTTCACTATGCATATGAAAGTTCTCCACCATACATAATATACCACTGTACCATATATTAATCATCACCATATATTAAGCCATATCACATAATGCACTTCATATTATAAACATCACCATATATTAAGCCATATCATATAATGCACTTCATAATATAAACAACACCATATATACCTTTACATGCCTTTTAAAACAAACCCTCATATGCACTCTCTTATTACATATACCCATCATAAGAATTCAATGTATCATGTATCATAAATCATGCCTTTTCAAAACTTATTATATGGCATCTCATGCACTTATGAATGTGGATAACCATATGAACCTCATGGCCTTCACAAAGAGTTTATTGAACACATGCCATAAAAGAAACTTCGATGCATGTATGGACTCCGACCTTTTCAATGCAACATAAAACTTCAACTCTTTTTATTTTAACACAACGCCATATGTATGACCAGAACAACCAACATACCAGATAAAAGCATTCAATAAGTAGCATAAGACGTCATACCAAATTCAATGCTCCATTGCATAGACAATTACACCATTCAACCTTCAATTCAATGCAGCGTTCAACAAGAGTCAAGGGTACATAGTGAACACATACTTGAATGCACAGACCGCTTTCAAATTGATCACACGGACTATCAACTTGCACATATGAACATAAACAAATACGCCATCATACCATACGATCCATCACAACGCATTCGCTTCCCAACATATATCAGAGCTCCAACACAATATTCACAACTTCATTCATTAACGCAAAAATTTCAATCAAATCCACAGTTTCATGTCTGGTTCACCAACGGAAAGTTTGAAGGTTTGTAGTTCCATCCTGCGTGGAGGCACCATCAGCACCAGTTTTGAAGGTCCGCAATTTGATCCTATGTGGAGGCACCAACAACACCAGGAGTTTCGACCAAATAGAGTATGAGAAAAAATAGAATGTAGAGGGGCAAAGGAAAATGGCAGGAAATGCAGGAGTTACAGGAGCAAGAGGAAGCTAAAAAAAGGGTTGGCTTCGATACCATCTTAGGCCAGGAGGGTAACTCCATGAATTTGATTGATTTTGCATTAAGATAGAACATTAATATATACATGGAGAGGGAGACTATTGGGTTTCATCTCCCAATGTCTCTTTGTCTTCGAATTTTATTTATTTTACAATATCTACATGGACTTACCTAATCCCAAAGATTAGGTGTCAACAACAACATATAATACAAAACATAATTCTGTGATCTTTGCAACTTCCATGTTCCAATAGATCTAGAGTAGGCTCTTGTTGCCTCTATGGGCTCTTTGTACTAAGATTATACATTGATATCTTCCATATAACTGAAAAAATTGACCCAATAACAAAATGAAATTGCAATGCATAAAATAACTGTAATTTAGGCTGGCTTAGAAGGTCTAGCTTAGCCCTTTGTCCATTCGAAAGACAAAGTTTCCTTTTCCCGTTCCTCCAACTATTCCTCCAGACAATTCTTATGACTCCTTGGTGTTGAGGACAATTTTACCTGCAGAAGATCATTGACCTCTGCGAAGAGACCATCACTGACAAGTTCTGTGCCGTGAGACATCAATTCTGCCTCGAGTCTAATGGACTTCCTTTCTACGCTCGCCTCCAAGTTCTCAAACTTAGCTTCCATCAGCGCCGCCTTTGCCTCCCTGTTGCTTTCCATCAGGTCTATCCTACGGGTCAGGAGATGCAGGCGACCCATCAACAATTTGAAGATAAATTTTGCTTCCCTCTTCCATCTTGCGGCTTCATCCTCTAGAGCTTGAACACGTTCCTATGCCAACGTTACACAACTTAACAACAAACCAGAACATGAGAAATACCAAGGGAAATTGAAAATGGCTGGCCAAATACCCAAAGAGATTGCCATATATAGACCCGCATCGACTGAACTCCCTCCATCACTCTCCACTATCGCCATTAAATGCGGATCTCCTCTAATCTCCATGACAATCTTAGGTCTGTCCTTCGCAAGAATCCAAACCAACATTCACTAATTGAATCAATGGCTCTGTGGGGAGAATAATATTCGTCCCTTCGACATTAATACCAACCTATGGGAACTCACGTCGCTAAGGCTCGATGCCATCCATCTGTCTAACGATCTGGCCGAGATGTGCTTGGGAAAAAGGGCAGGACGTCCAGGCTTACCATGTATTTGTTTAATGATTCCAAGTGTGCTCACATTAATCCTTAGTGCCAGTTCAATGGGCATGTGAGAAATAAATTGCCAGAGGTGATGTTCCCGACTACTGCCGACCTTTGATGAACTATGGTCCATGATCATATATTATGGCATGGGGATGTGACCTTTGCTGATTCCATTTAATTCTAATGCTCTTGTGCCTAACTCCGCTCCGCTGGTGGCCAAACCATCGACCACTCCATTAAGATGTCTTAGGACATGAAAAAAGGAGAATTCTTCAAAAATTTTCACATGAAGGTTTATTCTTCTCACTACAGGAGGTGATGAAGGATCAACTGATGTAAGAGACTTAGATAGGATTCTAATTACTATCATAGAATCCCTAAACATTTTGAGCTTTCGAATACCTTTGTTCTTGGAGAGATCTAATCCTTTCCATAATGATAGGAATTCAGCCTCCTTGTTTGTAGCTGTGCCTAGTTGCCATGCATATTTGGTCTCTTCATATTCACTGGGGCAGAGTATCTTCCCTCTCTTTCCCGCCACCCCTCAAATCAGGTGATATTATTGCCACTAGATAAATTTTTTAAATCTAAATTCACAGGGAAATTTTAACTTCTGGGTCAATTCACTGGATAAGTAGCATGAGTTACAGTCTCAAGTTTGTCATGCCAAATATTTTTGAATTTCTATAGATAAGTTAACTTCTGCTGATTGGGATACAATTAGAAGAGCTTTTCCCTTGGTGGTTATCAGAAATTACAGGGAGAAATGGTTTACTGAATGGTGAATTTTCTTATGAAATTGAGATAATTATAGTATATTATTGGCACAAAGTTTCAAACAAGTAAAATGTTCCAGCAATGCCTCAAGTGGCCAATATTGCAGAAATTCAGCTAAAGATATTGCTGCATCCTGGATGAAGAATAATACAACATTTTTCTCACAAAAGGAAGACCAAGTTCCAGTGGTGCATTGAGGGAAAAGCATCTCTAGTGGGGATTCCATTTAGTGTATCTAGTAAAATAATGTTTGTGTCATGTTAATGATTAAATAAGAACTATTTAATGGTCATGGCCTGTGCTCATGTTCAATCACTAAGGGGCATGTTCACAATAATAATGCAAATCCTATTCATGGTTGTTATTGAACAATGCATATTTTAATTATTTTCTCAAGCTGTGTTACCGTTTTCCAGGCTATCTACCTATAACAACTGTCACGGATCATAATTATCTTCAGGTCTGTTGCAGCTTCTTTTAACTATGGTAGTTGATGGAGTCCGAGTTTTCTAGTTCTCTTAACCTAACAGTTTGTCTCTTAGTACGGAAATGCACAGTAAGTTCCATTCTGAGTGTATGTGACACTTGATATGTTTGAGACTTGTTCTTGTTTTGTAACAACGTGGTTTTTCATGAAATCACTCTGAACTACAGTGACCTTAGCCCTGCACAAATGGACATTAATATACCTTAGCCTTTTAAAATTTATAGGATGGTGAAGTGGACCAAATTGCAGAATATAATTTTGGTGCAGATCAAACTTACTGTATTTGATTCATAATGTTTTGTATAAAAGGTTTTTGTTGCTTTGGCGAAAAATGAATCAGGATTTTATTACCTCATTTCCTACATTTTATTATTTATATTTGAATGTTAATGAACAAGGACATGATCAGAGTCACAAGAGACTGTTGAATTTAAAACAAAAAGAATCATCACTTTTCCATATGTTTGGGGTGTATTAGCAATTTAGCACGTTTACTGCAAAGAGGACAGCCAAGACACATTCTTTTTAATTTTGATTCTTTTGATGTTTATATAATCATATTAATCCCCAACCTCAATTTTCTTTCAACTTCTTAATTGCCTGATGTTATTCCAGATTTTGCTTTTGTTTTTTCAAATGTATTTGCACATGGTCTGTTTTTTCTTGTGAACTTTTTGTACCTCTTTAGAATGCTGCACGCTCTCTTACTTTGAGCTTTCTGAACATGATTTTTTATTACTAATTTTTGACTGTCAAAGTCTAACGATAATTTACCAATTAAGTCAAAAGAAACTTCTTGAAATGGAGGAAATGTTGTTCCTGGGTGACAAGTTAAATGGTGTCAGTGAGTGGTTGTAGCGTACAATGTTTTTCCAGTTGTGATTAATAATATAATCTTAAATACTCATAATACTAATGATTTGCAGAAGCAAAAAGGAGCGTGATAGAAAGGAGATATGCCATCACCTACACAACTTGAGGGCCAGTCACAAGGGCCTTCCTCTCCTGCACCTGTTTCATCTGAGTGGAGTCGTCCATATGGTAGCAAGGGAAAGAAGAGACACAGGTCAGAGCAAGATGCAGATAGCCATCAGCAGATATCTTCTCCCAAGCTGGAAGATAGTAGTACAAAATCTCTGAAAAATGAACGTAGTGTCGAGGGGGTAGATGTGTCTACCTTCCCTGACACAAAAGGGGGTCTCGATAGCCTTTCCAGGGTAGACCAGCTGGTTTCTTTTATGCAGCAAGTGCAAAATGATTGTAGCAATAAGTCAGATGAAATTACAAAGCGGATAAATATTGCAGGTTTGATAGCTGCCACAGAGCAGGGTGATTGTCTGAAGCATTTCATTGATATAGGTGGACTTAGATCCCTGAATGATTGGATTCAAGAAGCTTGTAAAGGAAAGGTAAGTGATAGTGAAAATAAAAAGGAAGAGCTCATTTGTGCATCGCTAAATGTGCTTGAAAAGCTACCCATGGATCAGGAAGCTCTAAAGGGATCCAGCATTGGGAAATCAGTTAAACAGCTCTGCAACCACAAAAACATTGAGATTCAGAGAAAGGCAAGGAACGTGGTTGATATTTGGAAAAAACATGGAGATGTGGAAATGGAAGTGTTGGTCGAACCTAAAGTTGGTTCCACCCATGGCTCTGTGCAGGTGCATTTTGGAGAAGGTGGGATGCTTCGGGAAGGAACTGATTTAAGATGCACCAAGGCTGCTAACTCTGCTGTAATTGAAGGTAACTGTGGAGGATGTTCTGATGAAGAGGCTTCTGCAAGCAAAGTCCAACGAATTAGTATACCTGTTAATATAGATTGGTTAGCTGCAGGGGAAGCAAACGATAAGGCAATGTCAGTTTGTCAGCAGGATTGCCAAGACACTAAAGAGGTTGGAACTATGAATCTAAATCGAGTTGTGATGGAGGAAGGTGTTTCTAAGCCAAGTTACCTTGAGAGCTCAAGCAATAAAAGCTGCCTTGATGCAGAAGAAACGTCTGTGCACTCTGCTGAAGATGTTCCACCCACTTGTATCCATTCTTCTCCAAAAGAAAAAGATTCAGAGTTAGAAACAATAGCTGAAACTGCAGAACCCATGGAGTTGGAGGATGACCTTGGAGGACAAAAGTCAGAGGTGCATGCCGTTGAGTGGACAGGTATTTCTCATATGTGTAAGGCAACAGATAGGCATATTACAAAGGAATCACAGCTAGGCTTGGTTGCATCAACTGAACCAATACATGGACAAGAAATATGTAGTCCATCAGCTGATCTTAAAGTGCCTATCAAGGCATCAGATGAGAATCCTGACTCTGGCTCCCCAAAAGGAATGAATGGGTGTCTAATTTCTTCTGAGATTGGTGATATGGATAAGAGAACCGAGTGTAGTAAAAAAAAGAGATTTCAACTTAATGATTCAAGTTCTATTAATACAAGCATGATATCATCCATAAACAGTAGTTTCAGTGACCATAAGCCAAGCTATATGCCACTGAAAACAGTTGATGATTCCTCTAGGTACAGAAAAGGTTTAAGAGAGACAACATCTGAATGTGGGGTTGTAGAAGGCTGTGAGACAAGAAACAGTAATTCCACAGAGGATGCCTCTGGAACCAGTTACTCTGCTGGAAACCAGGAGGATACAAGAATTGGTGTTGGAGATGGAGACTATAGAAAATATACTGCCAGGGTGACAAGCCTTTATGGGGAGTCAGCGTCAAGGATTAATATGGAGGAAAATTCAACTGGAATTGATGAAGGAAATATGGCTTCAAAGAGGTGGCCTGAAGTTGAACAGAATAATTCAGAAGAGGATGCCAGAAGGTCTGCAGAAATTGATCTGCAGTTTGTTGAGGATGATGCTTTAGAGGTTGCCAGGCAAGTTGCCAAGGAAGTTGAGCAAGAGGTTGAGAGCTATAATGAACCCCTATGCAGCTCCTCTGAAAAAGAGGTTAAAGGGGAATCTGTGCATTTGAACACAACAGAATCTGTTGGAGGAGAAAATGATCTCTTTCTTGCCCAAGTTTATAATGAAAAGGAGCCTCAAGAACATATAACCAATTCCTGTTATTCTTCAAAGGAGGAAACCAATTTCAAAGCACAGAGTGAGAAGGACAATCAAAGCTCACAAGAAAAATATGCATCCAAGGAAACTGATCATTGTAGCTTCAAGTTGAAAAATTCTACACAAGAATCAGAATCCTGTAAGATGACAATAATTTCCCAAGAATCAATTACAGGTGAGGCTCAAACAAAAACAGCAGATACTGATGACCATAAGCAGACACTAAAAAGATGCATTTTTGATTTAAATGAGGACATCCCAACAGAAGAGGGTGAAAGCCCTGGGGAGCTAATCCACCCTCCTGCTGTTGCAACTGCATCTGCCTCCAACTGCAATAATGCGACTGTTTCTACTCCTATTCCAGTGGTAGCTGCTTCCAAAGGGCCTGTCACCCTTCCCACATCTCCATTGCATTTCAAAGGAGAACTTGGTTGGAGGGGATCTGCAGCAACTAGTGCCTTCCGACCAGCTGAGCCCCGTCGGACCCCTGAAAGAGGCAGAACACAATCTGCTGAGGAGAACAATTCTCCCCTGAAGCCAGGGCGGCGTTTAATTGAGATTGATCTGAATGTGGCAGATGATGATGGTAATGCGGCCATGGATTTGTTCTCAGGAGGAATTGGTGGAGAAAGGAATGTACCAGCATCAACTAGTCTTCCCTCGTGTGACTCATCAGTAGAAGTTAGTTCAAGTAGAAGAGCCGAAAGGTTGAATTGGGACCTTAATCGCCTTGGTGAAAGTGATGACAGTGGTCCAGCTTTACCATCTGATTGGAGGAATGTGGAGAGATCAGGTGCACTACAAAAGCCAGATCGCAGTCCTTCTCCAACGTCATCTTCTAGGCCTGCAATGCGAGACTTTGACTTGAATGACAATATTTCTTTTGAAGATGCCTCTGCTTCTGCTTATGATTCCCAACAAACAGGATACAAGTACAATATGAAATCCAATAATAATCCCTCAAGATTGGATGATCCATTAGTTTCTATTTTGGGACCCAAAATAGATTCAGACTTCACTAAACTTCCACCTGCACATCTTTCTAGTTTGGCTGCACCGTGGGATATTTCTCAGAGTAACACCAGAAAAGATTTTCCAAATGCAGCGCAGTCTTTTCTGGTTTCTGGACCATCTTCAGTTTCTCCTCTCGGCAACATGGGAAGGATGTTATCTGTGCCCCCTGCTTTAACATATTCCCCTCCGCAATTATCTTTTCCCTACAATGGACTAGCACTTGGATCCTCTTTTCCTATCAGTTCAGCAGTGTTTACTTCTGGTCATGTTCCTTACATGGTAGATTCCCTTGGGGCTCCAATTTCACCACAGATATTGGGTCCTACCAATATCCCATCTTTTACAAAACCACCTTATTTGATGGGTGTTGCTAGTGGAGTAGGGACAAGCAACACCAATGGAATAATGAGGCCAAATCTTGATTTAAATTCAGGTGGAGCACCCAATGAAGCCGAAGGCAGGGAAGTGGGAGGAAACATGAGACAGTTTTTTTTACCAGGCAGTAGCCATATCCTGTCAGAAGAGCCGATGAGAGTGTTTCAACCGGTTGCAGCTTCAGGGTCATCATCAAAGAGGAAAGAATCTGAAGGGGGTTGGGAAGCATACCAGGTTGGATACAAGCAAGCTACAACTTGGCGGTAGCTTTCTGGCCTTCATTTGGCAGGAGTTGGTTGGCCTTTTCTCTTGGCTGGTCTAACTAAACCAATACTAACTGTATATGCTTGACATACCTGATGTGGAACTTCTTTGACAACCACTACTGGCACTTAATAAGTGGATGCTAAAGTGTTCAAACGTCTTGTGAAACCTTTCCATGATTAATGTTGACGTCAACTATTATCCATGACTGTAGAACTTCTTACTTGGGATGACTACTTTTGTGCCGATACCCCAGTGAAGGGAATCTTCAGAAGGTCTTAAGGACCTGTGAGTAGAAGGGAATGGCATAAGTTAGTGATATGATTCCATTATTTGAAGAACTATAAACATGATGTAACTGGTAAAATTGAACTTTAGGCTTTCTGTTTTATTCATCCTCTACACATTAATGTTAGGCTAAAACAAGCTATCCTGTCCACTCAATTTGCTATACGCCTTAGATGACTCGTGAATTCTCTTTATGTTCACAGAACTGTGGAAACTAATTTGTATTATTACATATCTAAGTACTCTCGACGGTTCAGATTTTTTATGTTGTGTCAACCAGCCTGAAAAGACACATGTATCATAGAAGTGTATCAGCTGCACCATTCATTATATATGCATGTTTAAACCAGCGTTTTATTTTTTTCTATTTAGCTACTTATTTCATGAACTACTCGTTTTATTAAGACGTCTGCGATTACTGATGATGTCAAGTCTACAAGACTCTTTCCTGTGTGTCAGTGCTGTAAGAGGACAAATCAAGAAGATGAGACCATAAACTCCTTATTTTTCGTTGGATTTTATTGGATCTACATATCTATTTCAAGTATACACTCCAGAGAAGATATTCTATACCTGTTATTTTAGAGTTGCATTTCACGTTAAGATATTGTTTTTTACGTATTCTCTTAATTGGAATGATAGTGAATCTCTGCTGATTTCAATTTAAACGCTTGATAAGTTTATTGAATCCATGCCAAGCTTTTCTGGTTGATGCATCTTACCAACATGAACCATTGAAAATGGGAAAACGCCATGTCAGGCGTGGAACTTGCATGCTAACAATGAAGGAAAACAGATGTCTTCTGAAAAAAATGATAATTTAGTGAAATTGGACCGTGTTTCAGATCTGAAACGCATATATTGGCTTCTCTGTGCGTTGATTTGAACAAAATTTTGAGTTTGTTTGTTAAAACTACATGAATCTGATATTGTTGGAGTTTTTAGACGAGAGAGAGCATGAGAGCATGTTATTGTTCTTCAATCTGAATTTTTTATGAGTTTGTAGCTTTTTTTAAAGAATTTTGGCTCTCCAAGAAATATTGGCCCTTATTTACATTTTGTTGTTGATGATTATGAGTGAGATAAAACTCTTCAATATAGTACTCCTTTCTCCCTAATTCTTCCCAAATATGTTTGTGGAAATTATCCATAACAAAAGTTTTTCTCTTTACTGTTTGTGGGACACATGCTCAAGTAAATATCCCATTCACTAAACCATTTGTTATTTTGCCACATCCAAGTCTTCTTTCTTTTGCACAATATGTCATTAAACACAACCTTAGACCATGTGCACTCTTCTATTTGCTTATTTTTTTTTAAATACCTTATGACTTGCACCTATAGCAATTGCTTCAATAAGAGCAACCCTTGTTTCACTTAAAAAGATAGCATAAGGAACTGCACTTTTAATTTTGAATTTGTTTGTAATCAAACACTTCTGAATTTTATCAATTTGTTTCCACTGCATCTCAGATGCACTGCTGGCCCACAGTTCACAACCGTAGAGAATCATTAGAATCATTAAAAGCCCAAAAAGAGTTAAGAGTGGTTTTACAATCCCATTAACTCTTCCTCTCTACACCTGTTTTGAAAAGCATAAAATGCTTTCCAACACACCAAAGTCATTTTCTTTCTACAACCATCCCAATTTAGATTTACGTTGAAGTTATTTCTAAGGTATGTGGAATATGCAATAATTGATGAATTATATGATGTTGGATATCATCTAAATTATATATGGGGAAGGCTTTTCAATATCTTAATTCTAAGAAGTAGCTTGATTAGTAGAATCACACTGATAATAATTAATAAAACAAAAAAAAAAGGTCATCAACAAATTTTCCAACTGTTATTGAGAAGGGCTCATTCTACAACCTAGTATGAGGAAGATGTGGAGTGACATGTGTCCCTTTTAAAGTTAAAAAAACTCTTTAAATAAAAGAAGTTATATATATAATCTCACTCTTAGTGGCTACTAAGGAGAAGTGGTAAAAATATTTCACTCTCAATCATAAATATAAAATATTTCAAGTATGATCTGATAAAGAAACAAAAATGAATATTTGTTTGTTTGTTTAATTAACAATACTATAAAACATCAATAATCTACTAAGTAGTAAAAATATTACCATAAATAAAATATTTAAATTTCATATAACAAAATATATAATAACATATCAAGTAGTTTCACTATTTTATGCAATGCATCTTAAACAATGAAAAATTATGTGGTTTATATATGTGTGTGTGTGTCAAGCTTTCACACGGATCAAATTTGTAAAGGTGCAAACATTTTATTCAAGTTTTGCATTCCAAAAGAGGTTTCAACCTCAGGGGATCTGATCCCTCTCGGCCTTTGCTAGATCCATGATTAAGATGGATCTATGTTGGTATCTAGGTCAATGTAAAAATTTATGATTGTATGATGATGGATACCATCTAAACCATATTCAAGGATTTTTCTTAATACATCATTAAATTTGGACATCTAGAAATATTGGCCCTTATTTACATCATTAAATTTGGGTATCACATCATGTTTTACTAGACAAAGTTTCTCAATATGTTTCTTAATACATCATTAAATTTGGACATCTATCGGGTTTATTTTCAAAGAAAGTGGGACATGGATGCAGTGTAAGACCCTCCTCCCAAAAGACTTTTTCCTATGATACATGGTAACTACGTTTTCTTACAATAAGTATCCGTAGATGGATAGAAAACATTAATAGCAAGATGGTTAATGGGCAAACAAACAACCACCTCTGCTTTTTGTGAAATATTTAGTTGCCCTTATACTACACACACAAGTTATGTTTCCCAAATGAGTGCGTATAACTTATATAGATATTTTTCCATGGAAATATCTTTGTATTCCATATGAGGAATATGTGTGTCTAGATCCTCGAGGGATTGATTATATATATATATATAGATATAAATAAAGCATGTTTCTTTTATGTTAATTTATAATTAAATAATTACATTTTTATATATTAAATAGATTAGATTTATTTTATTTTAAAAATTATATAATTTTAATAATAAGATTAAAATTATGAATATGAGATTTTGGATTGATGGTGATCAGGTGTTTTCCTAAGACACTCTTTAATGTGAAGTTTACTAGTTTAATTCCTGGCTCCAATGGGTGATATATTGGACATAATAAAATGTAAATTCTTCTCACCAACTTAAAAAAATTAATAAAATAAAAATTATTAACAACATAAAAATATATCACAGATTCTATTCAAAACATTAAAATATATTTCAAAAATTACTATTAACCTAAATTTCTAACTAAATTTTCTTCTCTGTGAAAAGTAAAATTAATTATATATAAAACAATTCATTATATTATTAATAAAATGTAAATAAGATTCTTCTAAACCCAATATCAAATGAAGCTTGGACGAATATATTAAAAAATACGAGCATTGTGTTCAATAATTTATTATACATATATGAGTAGAGTGTATATTATCATAATAGAAATTATAATGTAAATTTTATAGTGTAATTTTATTGTTATTGCTGTTCAAATAAAATGTTTCTTATGAATTTTAGCAAAATTTATAGATATATTGGATATTTTATTTCCACTACCAATACTTTTGGAAAACATCTTACATGGTCTTAATTTCGTGCAGGATTTATGATCAGAGAATTTTAAGAAATGAAAAGGGTTTAATTATTTATTTTTGTTGAATAAAATAAATAAAATATAATTATTTTTTTGAACATTTTTAATTAGTGTTTAAAATAATTAAATTAATTAAAAAAATTAAAAAACAGACGTTTTAATTTTTTTTACAGAGATTTCAATAATTACTTTAAGTTATGGGTAAATTTTTTGGCCTTCCACTTTATTTTACATTTTGGATTAATATTGGCTACAATTTTTATTGTTTTCTATCGTAATAAATTTTTTGGATGGGTTAAAGTAGATTAATCTTCACATTTTATATTGAATTCACCTTTCTTAATATATATATATATATAATTGTATTTTTGATTGAGTTTTGATTTCTTTTTTAGTTCTCTTTTTAATTGGCTTCCCTTTGTTTAAGCTCATTTGGCCCCTGATTTGTAGAACATGCTTGATGGTCTTCTTTTTATCCTCATTTTTGGAAGTTATTCCTTAATCTGAAAATCAACATGGTTTCTAAAGAAGAACCCCTAGTTATTTCTTTTGGAGTGTGATTTTTTTTTTGTTTTGTAATTGTGTTTTAGCTTTTTCTCTTACTTTTTCTTTTGGATCTTGAGTTTTTATTTTGACTTTGACCTTCTCTTTTGAAGTTTTTCTTGTGAGTCTTGAGTTTTTCTTTTATATTTTAGTTTGAACTATTTCCTTTTTTCTCACATTTTTAACATTCTCTCTTGATTTTTAAACTAGGCATGATCTTCAAATTGGCCTCCCTTTTTCTTCATTTCATACACCACCCTACCAATTTCCAAATCAAACACTCCTATTGCCTTTGAATTTCTGTTAAACCTTCTCTCTATTTGAACTTTTGAGTCTTTGTGTTAGACATTGTAATGATGATTTTATTATCACTATAATAAAGTTATAAATAATAAGATTACACATGTAATTATTAATTAGGTAGATAGTTATTAATTAAGTGATCATTCCCTAAGGAGTGTAATAGAAACTCCTAAATATTTATATGACACCATCCTATGTAAGTTTAGATACATGGAAATAATACATCTCTCATTTATTCTCTTGCATTATCTTCTCATTAATTTAACATGCTATCAGAGCATTTGTGACTTTGACCTAGAACATCTCAACCACTGTGTCAAGACAAAGTTTGACACCATTTGCTCGAAGAAAGGGACTTCTACAAATTTGTATGACATTATTCGAGAATTAATTTGGTGAAAAGAGATAACAAGCATTCACATTGATTATGGCAACCCATATAACAACACAGAATGGCTTAAAACTTGTACAATGACTATGCTGTACAAAGGAAACACATGTTTGCAATGATGACTCCCTTAAAAATTTGCGAACTCAATTTCAACTAATATAAAATTTGGGTGTTGTTTAACGAGGCCACAATTTCACCCGGGAGGCGAATTTCTCAACAGAATCTGGCAATTTTTTTTATTTTTTAAAGAAATCAGACCGTGGGAGTGTTTAAATCATTTTTTTGATGGTGGAAATGGATTCAACACCATCACCGTTTGGGCACCTAAAATCTTGAAGCTTGAAAGATGTGACCCGATTTTAAAAAATTATGCCATATTTTCTGAAAATCATGTCGGAAATTCTATGTTTTCGGGTGAAATTGAGGCTTGTTTAGACTACGCATAAAATTTGTATAGTAAATTTTAAAAACCCATGACAAAGTTCCATGATGACAATCAAAATGATGGCTGCAATTAAATTCATAAAACAATCAAAAGTATGACAATTTAAAAAAAATTGTGTGGCAGACTTCAAAACCTATACAATGGCTACAAAGTTTAAAATTGATGACTAACAAATTAAGTGTTAAGTCTATTTGGATTGTGATAGGGAATTTTTCGCTAAGGCTAGGGCTAAAACCTCAGTTGAGCAATCAATAAAAAACTCTAAAACTAAGGCCCAAAACAACATGTAAACAAGGAGAAGGCCTAGATCTAAAGGTAACAGAAACATGCTTGGAGACACTTGAGTTTGATGAAGATCCGATACCTCTTCCTTCTTTTTGCACCTTAGCCCTGTATATCAATCAAATAAACAAAAAATAGAGACCAAGTGCAATAGAGAGATATATATACATATACATATCCAAATTCAGTGCATAATGAAATAGAATCCAAAAGAACATTAACATTGGAATATGAAGAGAGCTTCTTATATAGATGAATGAACAACAAGATGGAATACAACCCGATCCTAAATTATAGGAATGAAGCATAACCATATTTTAGATTCCTCGATCCCAAGCCACTAAAGACCAACTCTAACAATCCTCGTCTCCAATATAGGGGATAATGGCACCAAGTGATGAGAAACTAAGTGAGGATAGAAACATGGCCCCCTTAGCATGGTAGTGCTTAAAAGTAGGGATGAAATACATGGACCTCACAAAATTTTGATAGAGTGAGGATGTTATGAAATGCTCTTGGGTTGGGGTTACCCAAGGCATTATTTTCTACCACAAAAAATTGGTTAGTTGGTTAAGGGATGGGTTGTAGAGGGTGGATTCTAGTCTAACTTGTATACACCACCCAAAAAAATATGAATTTATATATTTTTCATGTTTTTAATTGGAATTTGTGAGGGGTAATTAGTACTACGGGTACGTGACATGCAATATAAGAAGATCATGTATTTACGCAATATGTTAGAATAGATACCTACATATATAAATCAAAAATGATTTTTTAAAAGCTTTCCGAGGGACATCAAGTTTGTCAAGAGGGAGGGGAATGTCATACATGCCATATACAACATCTCAAGATACATGGTTATGAAATATGCTATAACAGATGCCCCCCAATGCATGAGGTTAGAAGGATGACATGATGGCCAAAATGCATTATACACAATCTGGAGGTATCATCAGGAGGGATGAGGAGGAGTTCACCGATTGACAATCTAAAGGATACCTATGAAAAAGGAATAGTAACACAACTCATCTCTCGAGGTAGACATACCCATGCTCAGAGAAGGAAAAGTGTGGCTTCCAAGTCAAGTACATTATGGTGTTAATCTAGGTTGTCATTGATGTCAATATAGGAGTGTTTGTGATGACAAATTCTTTGATACATGATTGCCCATTGATGCCCATTGATCATAATGCTCATAGTGATGAAAGTTTGATATATGATGATATGGAGGACCCAAGTGGATTGAACAACAAAAGGTCAATTGAACAACAAATGACGCAGGAGGTCAATTGAACAACAATTGAACAGCAGGAGGTCAATTGAACAACAATTGACGCAGGAGGTCAACTGAACAACAATTGAACAACATGAGGTCAATTGAACAACAAATGACCCAGGAGGTCAACTGAACAATAATTGAACAACAAATGACACAAGAGATCAATTGATCATCAACTGAACAACAATTGAACAACAAATGACACAGTAGATCCAGTGAAGCAACATGAGCAAGAAGCCAAAGAGTAAGATGAAGAGTTTATCGAAAGCAATCAAAGAAACAAGTCATCGAAGCAAGAGAAGCAGGTTATCGCATATGCCCAAGGGTAAGTGTTATCGAAAGAACAAAGAGCAACAACGATAACATAGGAGTAAATAAGAAAACTATCGGAAGAGCGGAAGAGTGAAGAGAAGTCACATGAGAAACAACTATTAGAAGAGTGGGGGTAGGAAAGTATGAACTTCCTTGATTGTGGTTGAAGTCCCACACTCAATCCTATCTGTCGATCTCATAGTCAACCCTTAGATCACTGTCAACTGCGGGGGTTAAGGCCATTTTTAATCCATGTGCCAGTCAAAGTCCCGCAAATCGTCGATTGCAATAAGGCTATGGACCCGATGGGTTTATTAACAACTGCTTAAGATCATATCCCATCCGCTCTGTCGGCTGTAGGGGATCGACTATGTTATGAGAATACCTCTGGAAGTTGCGATTGTGATTAAAGGTGATGACGTGGCATGTGGGACCTCCAAATGGGTAACATATCTCAAGCATCTATTACAGAGAAGAGGTAATAGTTCACAACTCGTGAACTTGAAGGAACAAAGAAAGCCGTAAGGTCAAGCAAAAGAAAGAAGAAGTCGAAAGGTCGAGAAGCCAAAGGTTTGGCAGACAATGAAGATACAAAAGAAGCCAAAGATCAAGTGAGAGGGAAGTAAGCAGAAGGACAGAAGTAAGCCGTAGGTCCAATAGGACAGAAGGAAGCCGAAGGTCTAGTAACACATAAGGAAGCCGAAGGTCCAGCAGGACAGGAGGAAGCCGAAGGACGAAGCAAATCTGTTGATTGGGTTAATCTTTGAAAGGCTTGGACCAGTGATGAATTAATCAAGTACATAACACAACTTGAAGAACAATTCTGTGAAGGGGAAAAATAAAGTTTCTTCTGACATCGTTTGAAGGGAGCAGTAGCCAGCACCACCATTGAAGCGTTTGTGAGTCTGGTTTTGGGAAATAAGAGATTGCGACAACAAGAACAGTGAGAAGCAGTCACGCTTGAAACAGTTACCACAACAGTAAAGAATAGAGGCTTGAACATAGAGAATTGCTTTTGTGCATACATTGAGGCTTAGCACAGATATCTTGTTGGAAAGATTCAACAAATCTTGGAAACATTATTGGAGATCATGATGCCTATTTGAAATCATCATGAGGTAACTTTGCAGACTCTATTAGGGAAATATGAAGAGTTGTGAAGACTCCTTAATATGAAGGCATACTGTCATTGATGTAGCAATGAAGGTGTAGATAGACATAATTCAGTGAAGAAGATGTTGGGAGCAAAGAATAACTACCAAACAAATCTAGATAATATATAGCAGAGGGTTGGAGCCCTTGGGGTTGGTGCCTCAAAATCAGAAGGATTGGTGTCCTTGGAGTTGGTGCTCCTAAATCCAAGGTTGGCAGCTTGACAAGATAGGGTTGGTGCCCTGGAGGTTGGAGCCTCACAACAAGTCCAATTTGGTGCTTGGCAACTGGTTAGAGCCCTATATACATTGTACTTGATTTATTGTAAATATTATATTAATAAAATCATTTATTCCTATTTTTCATTTTGTGTTCTAATTATAAATGATTTAACTAAAAAAAATAACAATTGAAAAGGAATACTGATTCACCCCCCTAGTATTTCCAACAATTGGTATCAGAGCCAGTACCTTCACTCAAAAGCCTAACAACTTGAAGGTTGATCATTAGAACACAAATGGCGAAGCCAAGGAAGAAAGTCTCCAATCCTTCTAAAGACGTGTCTCCCTCTACCACTGAAATAGAAGTCAATCAATTTGGGAAGACTCCATGGTTCAATGAAAACTTTGATATATGGGAAGAAAGAATGAGGAATTTCTTAAAGACTCAAGGCATTTAAGTATGGGAATTAGTAATTACTAATAACATGATGAATGGAGAATCCAAGGAGTACAATGCAAAAGCGATGAAGGTAATCTTGAATGGGCTACCAGATTCTTTAAAGAACAATTTAGGAAAATGTTGGTTAGCGAAGGGTGTATGGGACAAACTTCATGATCTTCACTCAAAAGGAGCATTGACAATGATCTTTAGTCAAGAAAATGATGGAAAACAAGAAGAAAATCCAGAGCCCGTCAAGGTAGCTGAAAATAAGATTGATGACATCAAGGATAAAGAAGACCTAGAAAATGAAGAGAATGCAAAAGACTTTGTAGAAGATCTCCTCACTAAACTTATGACTACCATGGAAGAGATTATCAATTTGAAAAAGGAAAATGAGGAACTTAATAAGAAACCACCAGCTGGTGACCAAGACCAAACAAGGAAGAAAGTTGACCTTGTCAAGCTTCAAGTACAAGAAAGGGATGAAGAGCTTGCCAAGCTTAAGAAGGAATTTCATCAAAGCAAAAGAAAGCATCATGAAGAAGTCGCATATCCATGACAAATCAATTGGATAAAGCAAAGAAATGGGAAGATACCTTGTCAAGTCAACTTGAACAAAGGCACAAGAGCATGAAAAAACTTGAAGAAGAGATTGGTCAGTACAAGGTAGAGGTCTCCTCTCTCAAATCTCAACTACAAGAAGCAAGAAAGTTAGCACAAGGAGCTAAGGAGACAATGGAAGCATTGGAAATCATAGAAGGACAGGTTGATAAAGTAGAAAATGAGAGAAACACCTATGTCAATTAAAAGCAAAGGATGGAGAAATCTTCAAATTAAAATCTAACATCAACCTTCTCAAGGCCGAAATATGTAAAGCTACAAGGATCAAGGAAGAAATGGAGAGGAGTCTAGCAAAGGAAAATGAAGAAATTTTCAAAATGAAGTCATATATCATCTCCTTTAAATTAGAAGCAAATGAAGCAATACGTATTAAGGAAGAGATTGAGAAACAACTTGCTAAGAAGAATAATGATTGCGAAAAATTGGAAGAAGAGATTGTCTTCCTCAGGAAAAAGGTTGGAGGGATGGACAAAACCTTGAAGAGCTCTCAAGCCTTGGATGAAATGCTCAGCCATCAAAGATGTCCATTTGATAAATCAGGTCTCGAGTATGCAGGTGAATCCTAAAGCAAGAATGATAATGCTTAAAACAACAAAGATATGAGGAAGTTAGAAGGAAATGTTGATGCTCCCAGTTTCAACAAAGGTAAAGATAAGAGTTAAGGTGATAATGAAGGAAGTATTTTTCCAAGAAGAAATGCAAATGTTGTCAAGGATGCGAGAAGAAATAATTATCATCAAAGGATCTCAAGGCAGAAAGGCTTCAGAGGTACATCAAGGAAATCTCCATCTCTCAGGTACCAATGTTAAATTCTTGGTTATTGTTATTCTTGTATAAACTTTGGACACATGGAAGAAAATTGTAGGGCTTATAATGATCCCCGTCAATGTCCGAGAAGCAATTTCACAAGAAGAAGTCATGAATTCTTATTCATGAACAACATAGAATGCTTCAAGTGTCATAACGTTGGTCATATGGCACGTAATTTAAACTTGATTAGGGAAACTTCTCAAGCTAGAACCATGCCAAAAAAGAAAGTTACACAAGTATGGAGAAGAAAGCAAATACAATTTGAAAATCTCCTAAACCCTCTAGCCAACAACACATGTTGTTGAATTGATGAAGACATTCTTGATATTTCGAGTGTTTGATGATGGGATTCTACCAAAAAGAGACCATACATACAGTTAGGGGGAGCTTGTGATTCTTGATCGTTATTGCAGAAGCTATTCATGAAAGGGTCCTTATGAAATTCTTGTTGAGCTATATTAACAATCATCCTTTGATAAAGATCATTTCTCAGGAGCACTACATTGAAGAACATGATCTTGTAACCATTCTTTAGACTGTTGTTGAAGATGTTTTCCACTTGGTCACTAAACATAAATTGGAGCAGCAGAAAAGGCCATCCAATGCTAGAGAAATAGGGCAAATAACTATGTTGTTGTTATTACAGAAGTTGAATGTCTCGACTTAGGGATATAATGTGAGAACAAGTAAATCAAGGATAGTAATAGAGGCAACCTTCAAAGAAATAAAAACTTCTGGGAATGGAGCTTGAAGCAAGAGCAGTTGGAAGAATCTAGCATAATTGAAGCATTACAAAATGTTGTCAACTAGTAAAAGAATTTAAAAGACAGTCATAGATTGGATATCAAAATCTGCTAGTGGAGATAACTCGAAGAGAATTTTAAAGAACACAAGGAAACGATGGCTCATCAAAAGGACTATAGAAAGGAGAATGTTGTGCAGTCGAATATAGCTCAGTAACTTAAGGAGAAGCACATAGATATAAAGGAATCATGATTTGAAGAAAGATAGCGAGAATGACAATTTCAATGGCATCTTCTCCTAATTCAGACTTTAAAGACTCCTTAATTTTGGCTGTGAAGACAACAAAATTCAGATTGCAGAAGCATAAAAGCTTAGACTTGAACATTTGGTGTATGGCTATTTGTAAGCATTGAAATGGAGCATCTTTAAGCATTGTTGAAAGCATTATGAAGAAGTTCTGAGACATGAAGAGGAGATAATGTTCTAGTTGATGATGAGGTAGCAATCCTTCTATATTGAGTAAAAAGAAGAGCACCACGACAGGGGGAGTAACATACCCATAAAAATACTATTCATAAAGAACAAAAGCAGTTCGATAGGGGGAGTCCTTGTGCACTCCTTTGCCATTGATGTCAAAGGGGGAGAGAAGAAGAATATTTCCATCAATGACAAAGGGGGAGATTATTAATCTAAGTTGTCATTGATGTCAATATAGCAGAGTTTTTGTGATGGCAAATTCTTTGATACATGATTTCCCATTGATGCCCATTGATCATAATGCTCATAGTGTTGAAAGTTTGATATATGATGATATGATGAGATGGAGGACCCAAGTGGATTGAACAACATGAGGTCAATTGAACAACAAGTGACGCAGGAGGTCAATTGAACAACTTGAGGTCAATTGAATAGCAAATGACGCAGGAGGTCAATTGAACAATAATTGAATAACAAGAGGTTAATTGAACAACAAATGACGCAGGAGGTCAATTGAACAATAATTGAACAACAATTGACACAGGAGGTCAATTGAACAACAATTGAATAGCAGGAGGTCAATTGAACAACAAATGATACAGGAGGTCAATTGAACAACAATTGAACAACAAATGACGCAGGAGGTCAATTGATCAACAACTGAACAGTAATTGAACAACAATTGAACAACAATTGAACAACAAATGACACAGTAGATCTAGTAAAGAAAGAGGAGCAAAAATCCAAAGAGTAAGATGAAGAGTTTATCGAAAGCTATCAAAGAAACAAGTCATCAGAGCAAGAGAAGCAGGTTATTGCATATGCCCAAGGGTAAGTGTTATCAAAAGAACAAAGAAAAACATCGATAACAGAGAAGTAAAGAAGAAAACTATTGGAAGAGCGGAAGAGTGAAGAGTAGTCACAGGGGCAACAACTATCAGAAGAGTGGGGGTAGGAAAGTACAGACTTCCTTGATCATGGCTGAAGTCCTGCACTCAATCCTAGCCGTCGATCTCATAGTCAACCCTTAGATCACGGTCAACTGCGGGGGTTAAGGCCGTTTTTAATCCATGTGCTAGTCGAAGTCTCGCAAACCGTCGATTACGATAAGGCTGTGGACCCAACAGGTTTATTAACAACTGCTTAAGATCATATCGCATTAGCTCCGTCGGCAGTAGGGGATTGACTATGTTATGAGAAGACCTCCAGAAGTTGCAATTGCGATTAAAGGTGATGACAGGGCATGTGGGACCTCCGTATGGGTAACATATCTCGGGCATCTATCACAGAGAAGAGTTAACAATTCACAACTCGTGAAATTGAAGGACCAAAAGGTCAAGCAAACGAAAGAAGAAGTTGAAAGGTCAAGAAGCCAAAGGTCTGAGAGACGATGAAGATACAAAAGAAGCCAAAGATCGAGTGAGAGGGAAGTAAGAAAAAGGACAAAAGTAAGCCGTAGGTCTAGCAGGATAGAAGGAAGCTAAAGGTCCAACAAGACAAAACGAAGCTGAAGGACAAGCAGGAAAAAATGAAGCATAAGGTCTAGTAGGACAGGAGGAAGCCGAAGGACGAATAAATTCTATTGATTGGGTTAATCTTTGGAAGGCTCGGATCTGTGATGAATTAATCAAGTACATAATGCAACCTGCAGAACAATTATGTGAAGGGGAAAAATAAAATTTCATCTGACATCGTTTGAAGGGAGCAGTAGCCAGCACCATCATTGAAGCGTTTGTGAGTCTGGTTTTGGGAAATAAGAGATCACGATAGCAAGAACAATGAGAAGTAGTCACGCTAGAAACAATTACCACAACAGTAAAGAAGAGAGGCTTGAACAAAGAGAATTGATTTTGTGCATACATTGAGGCTTAGCGTAAATATCTTGTTGGAAAGCTTCAACAAATCTTGGAAACACTATTGGAGATCATGATGCCTATTTGAAATCATCATGAGGTAACTTTGTAGAATCTGTTAGGGAAATATGAAGAGTTGTGAAGACTCCTTCATATGAAGACAGACTGTCATTAATGTAGCAATGAAGGTGTAGATGGACAAAATTCAGTGAAGAAGATGTTGGGAGCAGAGAATAACTACCAGAAATATCTAGACAATATATAGCAGAGGGTTGGAGCCCTTGGGGTTTATGCCTCAGAATCGGAAGGATTGGTGCCCTTGGAGTTGGTGCTCCTAAATCGAAGGTTGGTGGCTTGACAAGACAGGGTTGGTGCCCTGGAGGTTGGAGCCTCACAAAAAGTCCAAGTTTGTGCTTGACAACTGGTTGGATCCCTATATACATTGTACTTGGTTTATTGTAAGGATTATATTAATAAAATCATTTTTTCTTGTTGTTCATTTTGTGTTCTAATTATAAATGATTTAACTGACAAAAAGAACAATTGAAAAGGAATACTGATTCACACCCCCCCCTCAGTATTTCCAACAATTGGTATCAGAGCCAATACCTTCACTCAAAAGCTTAACAGCTTGAAGGTTGATCATTAGAACACAAATGGTGAAGCCAAGGAAGAAAGTCTCCAATCCTCCTAAAGATGTGTCTCCCTCTACCACTGAAATAGAAGTCAATCAATTTGTGAAGACTCCATGGTTCAATGAAAACTTTGATATATGGGAAGAAAGAATGAGGAATTTCTTAAAGACTCAAGGCATTGAAGTATGGGAATCAGTAATTACTGATAGCATGATGAATGGAGAATCCAAGGAGTACAATGCAAAAGCGATGAAGGAAATATTGAATGGGCTACCAGATTCTATAAAGAACAATTTAGGAAAATTTTCATTAGAGAAGGGTATATGGGACAAACTTCATGATCTTCACTCAAAAGGAGCATTGAAAATGATCTCTAGTCAATAAAATTATGGAAAACAAGAAGAAAATTCAGAGCTCGTCAAGGAAGCTAAAGATAAGGTTGATGACATCAAGGCTAAAGAAGACCTAGAAAATGAAGAGAATGAAAGACTTTGTAAAATATCTCCTCACTAAACTTATGGCTGCCATGGAGTAGATTATCAATTTGAAAAAGGAAAATTAGGAACTTAATAAGAAAGCACTAGCTAGTGACCAAGACCAAACAAGGAAGAAATTTGACCTTTTCAAGCTTCAAGTACAAGAAAGGGATGAAGAGCTTGCCAAGCTTAAGAAGGAATTTCATCAAAGAAAAAGAAAACATCATGAAGAAGTCATATCCATGACAAATCAATTGGATAAAGCAAAGAAACAAGAAGATACCTTTCAATTCAACTTGAAGAAAGGCATCAGAGCTTGAAAAAACTTGAAGAAGAGATTGGTCAGTACAAGGTAGAGGTCTCCTCTCTCAAATCTCAACTACAAGAAGCAAGAAAGTTAGCACAAGGAGCTGAGAAGACAATGGAAGCATTGGAAATCATAGAAGGACAGGTTGATAAAGTAGAAAATGAGAGAAACACCTATGTCAATTAAAAGCAAAGGATGGAGAAATCTTCAAATTAAAATCTAACATCAACCTTCTCAAGGCCGAAACATGTAAATCTACAAGGATCAAGGAAGAAATGGAGAGCATTCTAGCAAAGGAAAATGAATAAATCTTCAAAATGAAGTCAGATATCATCTCTCGTAAATTAGAAGTAAATGAAGCAATACATATTGAGGAAGATATTGAGAAACAACTTGCTAAGAAGAATAATGATTGTGAAAAATTGGAAGAAGAGATTGTCTCCCTCATGAAAGAGGTTGAAGGGATGGACAAAACCTTGAAGAGATCTCAAGCCTTGGATGACATGCTTAGCCATCAAAGATGTCCATTTGATAAATCAGGTCTCGAGTATGCAGGTGAATCCTCAAGCAAGAATGATAATGCTTCAAACAACAAGGATATGAGGAAGTTAGAAAGAAATGTTGATGCTCCCAGTTTCAACAAAGGTAAAGATAAGAGTCAAGGCGATATTTAAGGAAGTCCTGTTCCAAGAAGAAATGCAAATGTTGTCAAGGATGCGAGAAATAATAATTATCATCACAGGATCTCAAGGCAGAAAGGCTTTAGAAGTACATCAAGGAAATCTCCATCTCCCAGGTACCAAAGTTTATTTCTTGGTTATTGTTATTCTTGTACAAACTTTGGACACATGGCAAAAAATTATAGGGCTTATAATGATCCCCATCAATCTCCAAGAAGCAATTTCGTAAGAAGAAGTCATGAATTCTTATTCATGAACAACATAGAATGCTTCAAGTGTCATAACATTGATCATATGTCACGTAATTGTAACTTGATTTGAGCACCTTCTCAAGCTAGAACAATGCCATAAAAGAAAGTCACACAAGTATGGAGAATAAAGCAAATACAATCTAAAAATCTCCTGAACCCTCCAGTCAACAACACATGTTGTTGACTTGATGAAGATATTATTGATATTTTGAGTGTTTGATGATGGGATTCTACCAAAAAGAGACCATGCATACAGTTAGGGGGAGCTTGTGATTCTTGATCATTATTGCAAAAGCTATTCATGAAAGGGTCCTTATGAAATCCTTGTTGAGCTATATTAACAATAATCCTTTGATAATGATCATTTTTTAGGAGAACTACATTGAAGAACATGATCTTGTAACCATTCTTTGGACTGTTGTTGAATATGTTTTCCACTTGATCACTAAGCAGAAATTGGAGCAGTAGAGAAGGCCATCCAATGCTAGAGAAATAGGGCAAATAACTATGTTGTTGGTATTACAGAAGTTGAATGTCTCGACTCAGGGATATAATGCGAGAATAGGTAAATCAAGGACAATAATAGATGCAACATTCAAACAAACAAACACATCTTGGAATGGAGCTTGAAGCAAGAGCAATTGGAAGAATATAGCATAATTGAAGCATTGCAAAAATTTGTCAACTAGTAAAAGAATTTAAAAGACAGTCACAGATTGGATATCAAAATTTGCTAGTGGAGATAACTTGTAGAGACTTTTACAAGAACACAAGGAAAAGATGGCTCATCAAAAGGACTATAGAAAGGAGAATGTTGTGCAATTGAATATAACTTAGTAACTTAAGAAGAAGCACAAAGATACAAAGGAATCATGATTTAAATAAAGATAACGAGAATGACAATTTTAGTGGCATCTTCTCCTGATTCAAACTATAAAGACTCCTTAATTATGACTGTGAAGACAACAATATTCAGATTGCAGAAGCATAAAAACTTGGACTTGAACATTTGGTGTATGGTTATTTGGAGCCTATTTGGAAGCATTGAAATGGAGCATCTTTAAGCATTATGAAGAAGTTCTATGACATGAAGAGGAGATAATGTGCTAGTTGATGATGAGGCAACAATCCTTCTATCTTGGTAAAAAGAAGAGCACGAAGACAGGCGGAGTAACATGCCCATAAAAATATAATATTCACAAAGAACAAAAGTAGTTCGATAGGGGGAGTCCTTGTGCACTCCTTTTCCATTGATGTCAAAGGGGGAGAGAAGAAGAATATTGCCATCAATGACAAAGGGGAGATTGTTAATATAGGTTGTCATTGATGTCAATATAGTAGTGTTTGTGATGGAAAATTCTTTGGTACATGATTTCCCATTGATGCCCTTTGATCATAATGTTCATAGTGATGAAAGTTTGATATATGATGATATGATGAGATGGAGGACCCAAGTGGATTGAACAATAGGAGGTCAATTGAACAAAAAATGACGCAGGAGGTAAATTGAACAACAATTGAACAACATGAGGTCAATTGAACAACAAATGATGTAGGAGGTGAATTGAATAGCAGGAGGTCAATTGAACAACAATTGACACAGGAGGTCAATTGTACAACAATTGAATAGCAGGAGGTCAATTGAACAGAAAATGAAGTAGGAGGTCAATTGGACAACAATTGAACAAAAATTGAACAACAATTGAACATCAATTGAACAACAAATGACGTAGGAAGTCAATTGAACAACAATTGAACAAAAATTGAACAACAAATGACGCAGTAGATCTATTAAAAAAACAGGAGCAAGAAGGCAAAGAGTAAGATGAAGAGTTTATCTAAAGCCATCAAAGAAATAAGTCATCGGAGCAAGAAAAGCAGGTTATCGTATATGCCCAAGGGTAAGTGTTATTGAAAGAACAAAGAGCAACATTGATAACTGAGGAGTAAAGAAGAAAACTATCGAAAGAGCGGAAGAGTGAAGAGAAGTCACAGGTGAAATAACTATCGGAAGAGCGGGGGTAGGAAAGTACGAACTTCCTTGATCATGGCTGAAGTCCCACACTCAATCCTAGCCGTCGATCTCATAGTCAACCCTTAGATCACGGTCAAATGCAGGAGTTAAGGCTGTTTTTAATCCATGTGCTAGTCAAAGTCCCGCAAACTGTTGATTGTGATAAGGCTGTGGATCCGATGGGTTTATTAACAATTGCTTAAGATCATATTGCATCTGCTCCGTCGACTGTAGGGGATCGACTATGTTATGAGAAGACCTCCAGAAGTTGCGATTGCGATTAAAGGTGATGACATGGCATGTGGGACCTCCATATTTGTAACGTATCTCAGGCATCTATCACAGAGAAGAGGTAACAGTTCAAAACTCGTGAACTTGAAGGAAAAGAGGAATCCAGAAGGTCAAGCGAACAAAAGAAGAAGTCGAAAGGTCGAGAAGCCAAAGGTTTGGTAGACGACGAAGATACAAAATAAGTCGAAGATCGAGTGAGAGGGAAGCAAGCAGAAGGATAGAAGTAAGCCATAGGTCCAGCAAGATAGAAGGAAGTCGAAGGTTTAGCAGGACAGAAGGAAGTCGAAGGTCCAGCAGGGCAGAAGGAAGCCGAAGGTCCAGCAGGACAGAAGGAAGCCGGAGGACGAAGCAATTATGTTGATTGGGTTAATATTTGAAAGGATCAGACTTGTGATGAATTAATCAAGTACACAACACAACTTGAAGAACAATTCTGTGAAGGGGAAAAATAATGTTTCATCTAACATCGTTTGAAGGGAGCAGTAGCCAGCACTAGCATTGAAGCGTTTGTGAGTATGGTTCTGGGAAGTAAGAGATCTAGATAGAAAGAAAAATGAGAAGCAGTCACGCTTGAAACAATTACCACAACAGTAAAGAACAAAGGCTTGAAAACAAAGAATTTCTTTTGTGCATACATTGAGGCTTAGTGTAGATATCTTTTTGGAAAGCTTTAACAAACCTTGGAAACATTAATAGAGATCATGATGCCTATCCGAAATCATCATAAAGTAACTTTGCAGACTTTGTTAGGGAAATATGAAGAGTTGTGAAGACTCCTTCATATGAAGATAGGCTGTCGTTGATGTAGTAGTGAAGGCGACATAGATAGACAAAATTTAGTGAAGAAGATGTTGGGAGCAGAGAATAATTACCAAACATATCTAGGCAATATATAGCAAAGGGTTAAATCCCTTGGGGTTGGTGCCTCAAAATTGGAAGGATTGGTGTCCTTGGAGTTGGCGCTCCTAAATACAAGGTTGGTGCCTTGGAGGTTGGAGCCTCACAAAAAGTTGAAGTTGGTGCTTGGCAACTGGTTGGAGCCCTATATACATTGTGCTTGATTTATTGTAAGGATTATATTAATAAAATAATTTATTCATGTTGTTCATTTTGTGTTCTAATTATAAATGATTTAACTAACAAAAATAACAATTGAAAATGAATACTGATTCACCCCCCCTCTCAGTATTTCCAACATATGGATCCATGTGCACATATATAGAAAGTGAAAATCATAGCCACAAATAATACACAGTGAATCCATGTTAAAATAGATCGTCATTACCAACAATACACAAAGGAACTATGTCTCAATATATATAAACTTTGGAGGAAATCTGGATCATATAGACGTAAACAACTATTCCCCCGACGAAGTACCAAAATCATGTATAGCAAAGTGGTACGATCCAATCAACTTGTCTGTCAGCATATATGATGCCAATGATTTGAGAAGAAGCAACATAGTAGGGGTAGATCACTGACAGGAATTGAAGAGACTGACAAATGAACCATGAGGTTGACACAACTCTAGGTCTTCAAAATCGACCACCAAAGAGCGATACTATTGAAGAATCTAGGGCAATTAGGTGTAGAGTGATTCTTCGAGACTAGATCACAATTTGTGAATTCTTTTTACAATTTGTCTTTGTTACCTTAATCTTCTTCTTCTCTTATTAATGCATGTGTGGGTATTTCATCAAATTGCTATAAAAAACATAAAACAAGAACACAAGATATTGGCTCTCTTCTAAGGCCAAAACCTCTCTTCTCTTGACAGGAAAACTCTTAAGTATGTTTTCTCTTATTGAATCTTATTTCTTGATCAATCCCAAACCCTATACCCTTGACTGTAAGATCCTCCAAGCACAAGTCAAGTCATTCCTTTTCTCTGCACTATGTCTCCCCGACACTTTGTCCACGTTCTTCCGACACTTCATTCCCCAACACTTCGTCATCCTTTTGGCACTTTGTTCTTGCTTCCACTGTTAGTAGTCCTTCTAGAAGAGACACTTATCTTTTATATTTAGTGAGGTCCTTCACCTAAGGATACTCCTTCCTTCTCTTGACCAACATAGTTCCTTCTTGATGTATAGTTGTAGGCTTTGTGTGATAACACTACAACTCTAATTCTTGCATGTGTGAGAGGTCTTGTTGAAGTTATATGGCTCATGTTTCCTTCGCTTGAGGTCCTTTCTTCTTCACTTGGATAGGAGGCCTAGTAGGCCTAGTTTTTAGCCCAAACGATGAGGTATGTTGGGAGGCGACTTACTCTTGTCCTAACCACAGATAGCCCTTCCTTTTCTTTGCATGTTTGGTTGGTATTGGCCCTAAAACAATCCCAAAACCTTTGCTCTTCCTTCTTGCTTCTTCATTTCACTAAAGGCTCCTTCTTCGTCCCTTTCTCGACTTCTTTTTTTGTCCTATATCTTCGCTGATTTTAGAGTGAGTTGCTTGCCATTTGAGGGAGTGGACAAACTCTATATATATAGAGGATTGTCCCTCCTTTAGGCCGAATTTCTGCCTTGAGGCCGACTTGACTTCCTTTTCTTTGATGGGTGCTTTTAATGGTGCCATTGCTTCGGTCGAGTAACCCTTCATGACTTCATCTTGTTATTGCTTCAACATTAAGTTTTTTTGGATGGATTTATTCATCATGAAATCTTTGTAGAGTAGAATCAATTATCTACATCTTTTGTATCTCCAAGGCCTTCATAGGTGTCAAGGGTCTTTCCTTCCTTTGTCAGAGTTGTCCTGCCTTCTTTCGGGGGATATCTTCAAAGTATATTGTCAGATATTGATTCTTGGTGATCATGGTGTTCTTCACATGCTTGGTCTCTTTATTCATTTGCTTCTTCTTGGATAGATTGGTCAACTACCTTCTACTTCTTAAGGGAGCACTTCTTCATTTCTAGTTTCTAGGACTAGTCAACTTTCCTTCTTGCTTCCTAGTCAACAATCTTATACTCCTTATGTGAGTATTTTATTTTGTTGACCTTCATTGCATTGTAGTACATGCTTTCGAGCATGTCATTGGTGAAATATATTCTTTCCTACTTGATCATGTTATAGAACTATTCCCATGACTCAATAATATACAAAGGATAACATGACTAAACTTTGATGCATA
>APFE030573853.1:111605-132276 GCA_000404065.3 Pinus taeda | reverse complement strand
AATAATTATTAATTTAAGAAATTAAATTAATAATTATTATTCTATAATGATTAATTAATGGAGACAATTAGAAATTAGTATATTGTTGTAACAAGATATGACTCTCCAAATCTGTCGTATCTTAAGCTCTATTTTAGGAGATTAGTTAGCTAGTTGGTTTGAATAGCATTTAATGTAAATGGACACTTGTTATTTAATAAGTGATCCATAATTAGAGGTAGTTAGGACATGGAGTTTGTAAATAGCTCATTGCAAGAGTGTTTGGTTGTTCGGGTGTAAACTCTTACAAAATCAATTATGTAATTATTTTTTCTGATTAATAAAATTATGTGTCTGAGGACACTTCTGCCATTACTAGTTTCCTCTATCTTGCATAGAGACAACATTTCACTGAGTGTGGTAGCTTCCTTCTTAGCATATATGCTTTATGTGAAGTTTCCCCAATCCTGAGGTTGAATATTGAGTACTAAAATTGTAATTTCTCTATCAGACATGAATTCCTCAAGCTATTGAAGTTGATCCCTCATCTCAAAGATCTTCATGAAGTAGGGAGATATTCCTTCCTTTGATATCTTCATCTTGTACAATTCATTTCTTATAGATATCACTTTACAGTCATGGTTACTGAGAATAACTCTACAATCTTATCATAAATTTCTTTTGATGTTTTCAAATTTGGAGACATAAGGAATGAGAGAGTCCTTGATAGATTCTATTAGAATCATTTTAGCTATTGTCCCATCCTTATTGTACTTGGCTAAGGCTTGAGTTTGTTCCTTAGCAGGGACAATATTATTCCCTTTGATATGTTCTAGAAGTTCATTCTCCTTGAGAAGTAGACCAATCCTCTTCTTCCATGCAAGAAAGTTATTGGTACCTACCAATTTGTTGCTTTCCTTGAAAAAATACATTGATGTATATTCAGAAGGGGACATATACTTACTTGATATATTTTGAGATGTAGTTGACTTCTTTTCTCCTTGAAGTCTTGATGGCTTGCCTTACTTGGATATTGATGTTTTTTAATTTTCTTTCTCCAAGTGGGCTTACTTGATGATGAGACTTGCTTGATGATTTGTAGGTTGATGCAGGTCCCTCTTTTATCTTCTCTTCTTTTAGGTGCCTTTATGTAAGGTTATTCTTCTAGCTTTGTAGACTTCCTTGATGAATGATGGATTGTATACCTTCTTGCCCTTTAAGTGATTAAGACTTCTTGGCTTGCTGCTTCAACCTTGTAGATATCCTTCCTTGATGAGTGTTCTTGAGATGCCCTTTCCTTGATGTGTCACCTTAGCTCTGATAACATGTTGAAGAATCTAAGGCAATTAGGTGTAGAGTGATTCTTCGAGACTAGATAACAATTTGTGAAGTCTTTTTACAATTTTTTTGTGTTAGCTTAATCTTCTTCTTCTCTCATTAATGCATGTGTGTGTACTTCATCAAACTGCTATAAAAAACATAAAACAAGAACACAAGATATTGGCTCTCTACTAGGGCGAAAACCTCTCCTCTTGAGAGGAAAACCCTTATGTAATTTTTCTCTTATTGAAGATTCTTTCTTTACCAATGGAAAACCCTAGACCCTTGACTAGAATATCCTCCAAGCACAAGTCAAGTCCTTCCTTTTCACTGCACTATGTACCCCCCACACTTTGTCCACCTTCTTCCGACACTTTGTTCCTCGACACTTCGTTCTTCCTTCCAATGTTAGTAGTCCTTCTAGAAGAGACACTTATCTTTTGTACTTAGTGAGATCCTTCACTTAAGGATACTCCTTCCTTATCTTCACCAACATAGTTCCTTCTTGATGTATAGTTGTAGGCTTTGTGTGACAACACTGCAACCCTAATTATCGCACGTGTGAGAGGTCTTGTTGATGTTATATTGCTCCTCTTTCCTTCACTTGAGGTCCTTCCGTCTTCACTTGGATAGGAGGCCTAGTAGGCCTAGTTTGTTTCCCAAACGATGAGGTATGTTGGGAGGTGACTTGATGCTGGCCTAAGCACATATAGCCCTTCCTTTTCTTCACTCATGTGGTTGGTATTGGGCCTAAAATAGTCCCAAAACCTTCACTCTTCCTTCTTGCTTCTTCGCTGCACTAGGGGCTCCTTCTTCGTCCCTTTCTCAACTTCTTTGTCGGTCCTCTATATTCGCTGATTTCAAAGTGTGTTGCTTGTCATTTGAGGGAGTGGAAAACCTCTATATATATTGTGGGCTATCTCTCCTTTAGGCCGACTTGCTGCCTTGAGGCTGACTTGACTTCCTTTGCTTCAATCGGTGATTTTGATGGTGCCATTGCTTCTTTTGATGGTGTCTTTGCTAGGAGGAGACTTGACTTTGTTTGGAGGTGTCTTCTTTGATTCTTATACATAAATATACATAATGTAACATACCCTTAATGTCTTCAACATAATTCTTTTGACTCTTTGACTTACCTATAACACTTTAACATGTGTTAGGCCTACTTCAATGAGCAAGAAACTCATTGACATATATTATAAAAATATTATTTATTTTATTGAATAAATACAAATATCAAAAGTGCATTTATGAAGACAGAACCTAGTTACATTTCCTTCAGCAGATACCCCATGTGAAAATAGTTTAGTGTGGTTTGTTTTATTCAAAGACAACAATGATACAATTATTAGTTGTTTAAAGAATATGTTAATTATTTAAATATTATAATTAATTAAATAAATAAAAATAGGTTTGATAACTTCCTACCTAAACCATGTGTGAAAAATAAAGCACTCTTTGCTGTAAAAATATTTAGAGGTGTTGTATTTTGAGGAAGTTGTTTTCAGGGTTAGCTTGAAATTTGGCAAAAATATTAAAAGATTAATTTTCTTAGTTATTATGCTTATAATATCACAGAAAAACCTTGTCCAAGGTGCAGACTTAGCCATCGATATTTCTGGGCAATTAGCTTTTAGGTGGAGGAAAATAAACTAATTTTGCGAAATATAAATAAGAAATATTTTCCTCCGCGAGAGCACCTAGAGATGGTGTTAAGAAGAAGTATCAAGAAATGAAGAATTTAGATTGAGAAAAGAAAAGTGGAAATCAAGAAAGAGAAGAAGTTTGACTAAATTTTATTTACAACATAGAAGTGGGCTCAAGGGAAATTGGCAATAACAAGGACGTATTCGTATTGTTAAAAGTTGCGGTTGGGAGGAACATGGAAGGTAGGAATTTATCAAACTAGATCTTCAAATAAGTATTATTTTATTTTACTCTAAAAAAAAACAAATATCTAAATCTTCTAGAATTTTTTATTTTTTTTTGAATAATTTTATAATGAGAGTATGGTTGGTTAAGTTTGGTTCACAATCTATAAGTAAACCTCATTTTTTCATGATATTGTAGCAATATTTAAATAAACATAAGAAAAAAATGGAATATTTTTTATAAAACTAGTTAGTAATGGTATAGAGAGAGCATAAAATCATTGTAACAAAAAAAAAAACCTGTAAGTTCTTATTTTTTTAGAAAGACACACACACACACATACACATATAATTGATAAATGGAGGAATAAAAACATCTTTCTCTTTCCCTTATATATATATAATATATATATATATATATAATAGATATATATATATATGATCCAAAAATGGATCCTGGATAAACCTTCTAAGTCTAAAAGACTTCATATAAGAGGTAAAAGGTGCCAAATGGAACAAATCCTTTGTAAATCAGAGGAAAATGAAAGTCGCAGGCTGCTCTCAGAAATTGTCTCATAGCAGAGATCCCTTCATTTTGAATCCAACACAACTTGAATGGGCAAAAAAAGGACTTCAGATGAGAAAGTTATCATAAAATAAAGCTGCCCTTTTTCAAAGTAAAAAGAGGCAAAAATCCCTTGATAATGGGTCCTAAAAACCCTCTAAGTCTTCCAAATCTCCCAAAAGGGCAAAACCATTTCAAAAGGAGAAGTTATGGAAAATTCGGATTACACTATCGAAACCCAAATCCATGAAGAAAACCATGAAATTGAGCCTATCGGAGGCTTAAGTCAACAATGAATAGGGGCCATCAGATCTGGCTAATCAATGGTCCAGATCCGATCGACATATTTTATCAACTGTGATAGGCAGAGGCAATCGGAGGCACAACGTGCGATGGGACTAGGCGAATGCCATACCGTGATCACCGATATTGGCAGATCGCAATCGGCGTTGACATAGACCCTGCTATATGGGAAGGCCTCGGGCTTGTGTGGTTTGTGATTGCGACTTGTCGCATCACAATATCGCGTCGGTGCATTTCAAAGGAGTTAAGATATATGGTATATATACGATGCGATAGCCGGACCTGATGACAATACCAACCGGATTATATATATTTTGAAATCCACGGAGAGGCATTTTTCAATGTAATTTCGTATGTTTCGTTATTAAATGAAAAACAAAGGGGAAGCGCGATGCGATGAAATACAAACCTGAAAGGGTTTATTAATGCCGTTGAACACTATTTCAAGTCCGATATGGCGGATTTTCAACGCTTTTAATGCAATTCTAAAATACAAAGGGGTAGACCCTTGTGACATGCGATGGCGACTTACAGGAGGACACAATAGGAAAATAAAGCGCAGTCATGAATGTTTCAAGTCCGGGTGAACAGTGTTTTGGAGGATTCCCTGTGGTTTTGCAATGTTTCTCTGGGTTAATGAAAAATGGCCATTTCAAGGATTTCGAAGGCCCAATGCACTCATCCGTTACAGCATAGGTGGCATTCATTCCCGAGGGCATTTGGTAATGATGGCTAATGCTCAAAGAAGGAATTTGAGCAGACTAAAACAAGAAGAAAGAGAGCCTGAGAGGGAAGATGAACCAACAACATCGATTTGGCTTAAAAAGCTGCACACTGATAGAGGACAGACTGTTGATTGTTGGGGGTTTTCATTGCTGAAAGTGAAGCCAAGGCGGAAGAGGCAGCATAGAAGCAAAAGGTAGCCAAGGGAGTCACTTGGAGTTCAAGTGAAAAGCTCAGAGAGAGTTGTAACCTGATAGAAGGCAGAAAGAAGCCAAATCAGAGAGACAAGAAACGAGATCCATAGCCAAAGAGCTAGAGTCAGAGCCAAGAGACAGAACCAAGAGCCAAAGAGCTAGAATCAGAGCCAAGAGCCAAGAGCCAGAGCTTCAAGGGCCAGGGGATAACATGGTGTCTAAACCCACTGTTTTTGTATAAAACAATAGGAGTTAAGCCAAGAGATTGAAAAAAAAAGACTTATGCCATAATCCTAGAGAGGCTAGTTGAATTAAATAGAGCTCTAGGAGATGTAGCCCAAGAGTTGCGGGTGAATTCCTAATTAAATTGCTGACTTTGTGTGATTGTTTATTGCTGCTTTATTTTCTGTTACATGTATTCATACATCAGTTTCAACACATCAACTTACAACACAGGCAACAGATTTTAAGAAAATAATTAGTTGAAAAAAATGCAAGCATACACCCACACTTTCAAGCACATAGTTAATTCCGCAATGGTTAATCATTAGGACTTGGAAAAATATTCAAGCTTTGTAAGTGGGAGAGGTTCTTGCAGATTAGACAAGAAACCTAAGAGCCCCATTTTCAGATCAGGTGGTATCAAAGCTTAAGATTGATTAACCCCACCTTCAAGGAAGGTTATATCAGAATGCTTGATTGACAGAGCAAAGACTACTTGTCTGAAAGGTGTTTGAACATCAAGAGGCTGTTTGTATGCTTGTTTTGAAAACTGACTATTTTCTGAGTTTGCAGAGGTGAAGGGAAAGCTATTTATAGCTCAGTCCAAGAAGGACAAGAAGTAGAAGTGTTGAAGGCACTCTTCTTATCCCAAAGGACCTCAAGGCAACCCAAAGCACAAGAGGTTTGTTCATTGGCATAATGACAACTTCTACAAGTGGGTCCTCAAATTCTGCTCTCTTCACAGATTCTTTGATGAAGAAATGAAGCAAGAGTTGTCCACCATGATGGATATGGTGAGAGAAATGTATGAGGATGGAAAGAAGAGCAGCATACTTAGAGAACAGTTGAATTCCATGAAGGAAGAGAAGCAGTTGCTTGCTTACAAATTGCAGGAAATGGAGAGGCAACTCTAAATTGCAAATATGAACATGAAGAGGATGCATGAGTTGGAAACATAACTCTTTGTTGCCCAAGAAGCCTTAGCCAAGTACCAACTTGAACAAGAGGTAAACCATTCTAGTTTGTCTTCAAATTCCTCCGAGAATGCTTATATTGGTTCTTTTGAAAAACATACTAAAGGCATAGGTTCCAGTCTAATGTCCAAGATGGGATATGAAATAAGGGCTCGGGAAAGCATGCATAAGGTATTGTTGAACCAATAATGGTTGAGGAAAGGCCTAAGTATTTGGGTCTTGGCTATGCACAGTCTTATGGAGATAGTTACAAAGTTGCCATGAAGGCCATTGAAACAGTCCCAAGAAGGAGTTTCATTTCATGTCCTCTACCTCAGAAGTGTGAAGGTTGTATTCAAGAGGAATACAATAGCTTGAAACATCAATTACAGGATGTAGGTGTTCAGAAGCACGCACTTGAACCAGAGAGTTGGGGAGACTCCAATAGCCTTGAAGAGATTGATGATGTTCCAAAGGGAGCTACTTCTTCACTCAATTCACCTCCACATGAAGGCAATAAGGGTGAAAGAGAAAGGAATAAATTTGGTTCTAAACATATTCCTTTTGATTTTGCAAAGCATGGTAAATTTCCACATAAGCATGGGAAAAGAATTGCATGTTCCTTTTGTGGTTTGGATAACCATGATGTTTCTAGATGTTGGAAGAGAATGGCCACATACAGGAAGCAGAAGAAGGGAAAGAAGCAAGCAACCAAAGGTCCATTGGACAAGGAAAATCATGTTGTCAAGAGATTGCACATGCAGTGCACTTACTGCCATAAGCGAGGATATCTTGCTGCAAAATGTTGGACTTTAAATCCAACAATGCTTCCAAAAAAGCTGAAGAAAGTGGAAAGAGAAGATGGCAGAAATGGAAGTGAAGATTCCATGAATGATGTGTCTCAGAATGAATCACATGATGATGCTGATGTGCAGACAAAGGTATTACCTTAGAAAGGGATTGGTAAGGAATAGTTAGAGTTCTTATCCGATTGAGATTGCATGTCTATTGATGCATCTACATTAGATTTCATTACAGCTTCGAAAGTATAGTGTGCTTAAGTGAAAGTTGAAAGGTGAAATGCATGCATGAGCTTGAGATGCATGAACACATGGATGTTGATGATTTCCTTGTTTTTGAACATGTATGTGTAATTAACTTGTAGGGTTGATTGCTTTGACATGCATGTGATGCCATGTTGACTTGGAAGAAGTTAACTTGGTCTCCAAATGGAGATAATGATGAAGTGTTTCATCTTTTGAAAAAGAGTCCTAATGGTATTTTTCTACATGCTTGACTTGAAGGGCCATTTGTTTAAAAGTATGTTTTGTGGGCTTGTTATCTAGTCCATCATTTGTATGCAAATGTAAGACATGGAGGTGTTCACAAGATGTGAAAATTTGTTTCTTTTGTTGAAGTAGGAGTTTAGTCCATCCAGTTGTTGTCGGTATGCCTGTTGTTGTTGGCAGCTTGTCAAACAGGTACAAATGAAAGTTTTGTGGATCAGATGTAATTCACATTTGTTTAAGCCACCTTGGATCAATGATCAAGGCAAAGAATTTCAAACCACCTTCTATGATCAGTACAACATAAGTTCTGCAGGAAGGTAAGGAGGAAGACAATTCTTCTCAGGAAGACCAGCCCATCCAAGAAGGGAAGTGGTTAGAAACTTTGGTTCAGAGGCACTATGCAAAGGAAAGTGTAGGGAGGCTGAAAGAAGAGGGTGAGTCACTCTCATTTACTGTTCAGATCAGTATATCAGTCTTTTGGAGACCAAAAATTCTCTTAGTGGGAAGGCGTGATCCAAAAATGGATCCTGGATAAACCTCTAAGTCTAAAAGACTTCATATAAGAGGTAAAAGGTGCCAAATGGCACAAATCCTTTGTAAATCAGAGGAAAACGAAAGTCACAGGCTGCTCTCAAAAATATTCTCATAGCATAGATCCCTTCATTCTAAATCCAACGCAACTTGAATGAGCGAAAACAGACTTCAGATGGGAAAGTTATCATAAAATGAAGCTGCCCTTTTTCAAAGGAAAAAGGGGCAAAAATCCCTTGATAATGGGTCCTAAAAAACCTCTAAGTCTTCCACATCTCCCAAAATGGCAAAACCATCACAAAAGGAGAAGTTATGGAAAATTCGAATTACACTATCGGAACCCAAAAACATGAAGAAAACCATGAAATCGAGCCTATCGGAGGCTTAAGTCAACAGTGAACAAGGGTTGTCGGATCTGGCTGATCAACGGTCTAGATCCGACCAGAATACCACATCGGGGGTGATAGGCAGAGGCAATCGGAGGCATAACGTGCAATGGGACTGGGCCGATGTGATACCGCGATCACCGATATCGGCGGATTGCAATCAACGTTGACATAGACCCTGCTATATGGGAAGGCGTCGGGCTTGTGCGATTTGCGATTGTGACTTGTCGCATCACAATATTGCGTCGGCACATTTCAGAGGAGCAGAGATATATGGTATATATGCGATGCGATAGGTGGACCCAACGACAATACCGACCGGATTATATATATTTTGAAATCCGTCGAAAGGCATTTTTCAATGTAATTTCATATATTTTGTTATTAAACGAAATACAAAGGGGAAGCGCGATGCGATGAAATAAGGACCCGAAAGGGTTTATTAACATTGTTGAACACTATTTCAAGTCTGATATGGCAAATTTTCAAGGGTTTTAATGCAATTCTAAAATACAAAGGGGCAGGCCCTTGCAACATGCAATGACGACTTACGGGCGGACCCAATAGGAAAATAAAGCACAATCATGAATGTTTCAAGTCTGGGTGAACAATGTTTTGGAGGATTTCCCGTGGTTTTGCAATGTTTCTCTTTGTTAACGAAAAATGACCGTTTCAAGGATTTCGAAGGCCCAATGCGCTCATCCGTTATAGCATAGACGACATTCAACCTTGAGGGCATTTAGCAATGATGGCTAACGCTCAAAGAAGGGATTTGAGTAGACTAAAATAGGAAGACAGAGAGCCCGAGAGGGAAGATGAACCAACATCGCTGATTTGGCTTAAAAAGCCACATAATGACAAAGGACAGACTGTTGGTTGATGTTATTGATTGTTGGGGGTTTTTGTTGTTGAAAGTGAAGCCAAGGCAGGAAGCCAAGGCAGGAAGCCAAGGTGGAAGAGGCAGTGCAAAAGCAAAACGCAGCCAAGGGAGTCACTTGGAGTTCAAATGAAAAGCCCAGAGAGAGTTGTAACTTGATAGAAGGCAAAAAGAAGCCACAGTGGAGAGACAAGAGCCAAGGACCAGAGCCAAAGAGCCAGAGTCAGAGCCAAGAGCCAAGGGCCAGAGCCAAAGAGCCAGAGTCAGAGCCAAGAGATAGAACCAAGAGACAAAGAGCTAGAGCAAGAGCCAAGAGCTAGAACCAAGAGCTAGAACTAAGATCCAAGAGCCAGATCCAAGAGCCAGAGCTTCAAGGGCCAGGGGATAACATGGTGTCTGAACCCAATGTTTCTGTATAAAACAATAGGAGTTGAGCCAAGAGCTTGAAAAAAAAGACTTGTGTCATAATCCAAGAGAGCCTATTTGAATTAACTAGAGCTCATAGAGATGTAGCCCAAGAGTTGTGGGTGAACTCCTAATTAAATTGTTGTCTTTGTGTGATTGTTTATTGCTGCTTAATTTTTTGTTACATGTATTCATACATCAGTTTCAGCACATCAACTTACAACACAGACAACAGATTTTAAAGCAAATAATCAGTTGAAACAAATGCAAGCATACACCCACACTTTCAAGCACATAGTTAATTCTGCAATGGTTAATCATTAAGACTTGGGAAAATGTTCAAGATTTGGGAGTGGGAGAGGTTCTTGTAGATTAGACAAGAAACATAAGAGCCCCATTTTCAGATCAATATATATATATATATATATATATATATTATATATAATATATATATTAGTATATATATATATATATATATATATATATAGATAGATATACAATATATTATTATGAATACTAGGTATGCACCAGAAGGAATAACACATGAAAGAGGCTCTCTAAATAACAACCAACAGGTAAATCTATTGGCAGAAGTGAGGAATCCACCAATGGGGTTAAATGGAAACCAAGGCACTACATGAATCCAAATGTGTGATAATTAAATCTAAATTTAAACACAAGGGAAACCACCCAATCAAAGACAAATGATGAAAATCAATATTAGGCACATGGTCACCTATCAATGATGATATATGACCATGTTGCTACCCTAGGTCTACTCTTAGAGCAAAGTGTCAAAGTTGATAAGATTAGACCCGTTATCACAAAACCTTGGCCTGATAGGCTGCTGATTAGGAAGGCCTTGTGTAACTCTTTCAAACCTACTTTAGGCTGAGGCTTAGCCTCCTCAACCTAAGAGGGCCCTCTCACAAGATTAAAGATTTTGATTATGAGTAAAATGGCTAACCTATGAAACAAAACGAAGGAATGGAAGTGGTGGAAATGTAATTAGAAATTATCCATTGGGCTTATGGAGTCAAAATAGTTTTAGTATAACAATGATATCAGCCTTACATAGAAGTGAGGGCATCCAAAATTCAACACATTTAGAACACACCAGAAACATATAGGACAACACAATTTATAAATGTATGAAGGAAATTAGAGCACAATCAGTGATTTCTAAGTAATCACACATTCATACCACTGCAAATACTGAGAAGAGAACAATATAATACATTCTAAACCTTGAATTCCTTTTGATTCCTGAGAAGCAAAGCCAAACCATGTATTACTAAAAACAGAGTCTTTACACAAAGCACAATGTGAGAGCTTTTCTAAATAATTTTCCAACCCTTTGTGCATTACATCTTCTCCAAGATATAGAGTTCATCACATGACTTAGATTCCTCCTCCAGCATGAGGGGAATTCGAATTTGCCATCAGTGACCTCTATTGATACTTAAAACTAACTATTAAATGCAAATGACAGCTAACTAGCAGTCCTAGAGACCTAAAACAATGAGGAGTGTAACTCCTTATTATGATTAAACCACATTAACTAAACATTAAATGCATTCTTTGACAGCTGCAACCTCATGAAGTCTAATTTGATGAAGCCTTCCACGTTGTCACCTGACTGCTGATGACAAAACCTAGAAATTAGGGAGCATGTTTCCTTGTTTTTAGGTTTCGAATCCTTGAAAGTTGGCACGTGGGACAGAGCATTTATCTCCTTATCCATGACACATTTTTTGAAACTGAAGGAGGTTTTGTATTCCATGATGTATAGAACAAAAACCTCTCTTGGTTTTTTAAAAAACTTCTCTAGCTGTCAAGAATCTATCCTTGAAAAACACGTGTCAAACAGGAAAAATCCGTTCTCTGAAATTAGGGTCTCAATGAAAGCTTAGTATCTACCAACTGAAAACACTTATGAATAAAGTGAGATAGTTTATTGTAGTTGGAGGGTTGATTAAGATAAACCTCCCTCAGAATTCCAAAATACATTTTCCTGTAACCAGAAACTGATCTTGAAAAAGACTGCTAAAACTAGAAGACAAAGCTTGACTTTCAGCAGTTTCATAACGCAAGTTTAACCATAAATTCCTCCCACCTCAGAACGAATTTGAAGAAAATGAAAGAGTTTTTTGTATTTCAGCAGGTTAGGAAGAAAAGCCTCTTTCAGTTTTCAAAATTGAGTTTGTAGCTGCTCAAGAAACCTTCTGGAAGTTAACTAGTAAAAGCAGAAAACAAAGTTTTTTCTGCTGGAACAGGCTTTTTCAGGGATTTCGCAGCGCGCTACAAAAACTCCTAGTTCAATGATTTCGTATTTAGTTTCAAAATTTCTCCAAAATGATGAAAGACATGACTTCTAAACACCTAGTAAGGCTTCTAGAACATGGAATGAGGCTGTGAAACTTTATTTGGAAAAGAGATATGACCTTAAAAGACTTCTAACCTTATGACCTAACCCTTAAAGCATGAAATGACCTAGAGACCCTTTAACACCATGAATAGAAAGAGGGTTTGTAAATGAGAATGACACTAATTGTGATGATATGACTCAAAACTTATAAGACTATGACTAGAAACAAGGCAACTTTCCAAAGCTTAGAGACAAAGATTTTAGGGTGATAACAAGACCTATTGGAAAGAAGTCAATGGGGAACTTCCTTACCAACACGATTACATGTCAGTGATACTGAATAAGAAACTTGACAATTGAGAGTCACTGAAAGGATGAGGTGAGAGACATTGTAGAATGAACAACACTGAGCTAAATTCCCTTAAACATAATCACAAAACATTTTATGACTTGGTTGTAGAATTCCTGCAGAAACTCCGATAGATCTAGAATTCTAGTTAAATTAAACACAAGTAATTTGCTGATATTCAAGAGAGGAGAGAAAGAATTTGCTCCATAAAATAAATGTGTTAAATTAATGAACAATAGTAATACATGAGCAACCAAACCTCTAATCCCAAAGGGAGGTGGTTATATAGAAATTGCCGAATCTAGAAAACTAGGAAAAAACTAGTAAAAAAATTAGAAAAGGCTAAGAAAAGGTAAAGGGAGGCCTAAAATAGCAAAATGACTCAATACAACCTATGCCAACTATCAGCCATGAGGAAAGCATGATGATGGGCTCATTTCCCAAGGAAGGAAACTTTAAAACATGCTAAAATGGTCCGGGGGACCAAATCCCTTGATTTAAGGGGGAATCTTCATGTGGGGCACCAATCCTCAAATAACTCAAGTGGATGAGGTGTGGTTAGGTGTGAAAATGCACTTAGATGTCTAAATGGTTTAGGAAAGTGATTGGACCAATATTTCCATAATATTAAGCCTTTAAAGGCAAAAAACAAGGGAAAGTTGGTCCACCGAGCTAGTTTACCAAAAACCAAGTGTGAACATGATTTTTAGTGCATGTGGGTAAGTGAAGGGTACTTAGAGTAAAAGATAAATGTAGATGATAGGATTATATTCCAACACCCCCCCTTCATCCTAACTCACTTATCTAAACTGAGTCCCGACCAAGATGCCATGTTAGGTACTCAGGTACAATAAATAAAAGATCCTCATAGAATGAAGAAAGAGGGAAAACCTCGTGGGAACCCCCCCACGCCTCGCCCTCCCCCCGCCCCCCAAAAAAGAGAGGAAAAAAGGGCTAAGTGGCCAGAAGGGCCTACTCAGTTGTGTCCACCACTTCTTAGTTCTGAAAATTTCTTTTCAGTGAAAGACTCGGTGAAGATGTCTGCAACCTGTTGCTCAGTGGGGCAGTACTGTAGTGATATGACTCGGTCACGGATCAACTCACGGATGTAATGCATGTGAATCTCGATGTTCTTGGTCCTATGCCTCTGAAATGGATCAATCAATATCTGAATGGACCCCTGATTGTCACAAAATATGACAGTCAGAAGTGGATACTGAAAACCAAACTCGGAGAGAAGCCCTTACAACCAAACAACTTGTGTAACTGCATTCACTGCACCTTTATACTCTGTCTTGGCTGTAGATAAAGAAATCATGGATTAATTGTTGCTAGAACAAAAAAAATGCCCTGAACCAAAGTTGAAAACATATCCAGAGGTGGAATTGCGGTCTGTACCATCGCCAACCTAATCATAATCTGTTTACCCAATCAATGAAAGTGGGCAATATGTAGCATAAAAGATACCAAAATTGGAAGTACCTTTCAGATATCTAAGGATTCTCTTTACATCTTTCCAGTGAAGCTCATGGGGCTCCTGCATATATCTGGAACAAACTCCTACTACAAAAGATATATCAGGTCGATGTGAGTAAGATACAACAAACTCCCAACCAACTGTCGATATAGTGTACTGTCCACCAAAGGTGTACTACCTGCATCCTCAAATTTGATCCCCGAAAGAAAGGGAGATGCTACTGGCTTGCAATTTTTCATATAAAAGTGGACAAATATATCTGATGCATACATAGACTATGCCATCTTGATCCTTAAAGTAGACTGAGAAACTTCAAGACCAAGAAAGTAGTGCAACAGTCCCAAATCTGTCATGGAAAATCGAGATTTTGCTGAATCAATAGTTGAGGTAAGGTTCCCTGTCATCAGTAAATCATCTACATAAAGTACTATCAACAAAAGGGAATCATCATGTTTCAGCAAATAAACATTCGCATCAGATTTTCATTGAATGAATCCAATGGAAAGCAGGAAAGAATCCATCTTTGCATACCAGGCTCTGGGAGCTTGTTTTAGGCCATACAAAGATTTATTTAATCTGCAAATGAGGGAAGAGTTCTGAATGTATCCTTGTGGTTGCTCCATATATATCTCCTCATTGAGATATCCATGAAGAAATGCACACTTCACATCCATGTGATGAACTTCCCATCTGCGAGAAGCAACAATGGCTAAAACTAGTTGAATGGAGTCCATTTTTGCAAAAGGTGAAAATGTCTTTGTCTAGTCTATGCCATGTACCTATGAGTATCTTTTGCAACAAGTCAAGCTTTATACTTTCTAATCTCACCATCTGCAGCAATCTTTGTTCAATAGATCCATCGGCATCGAACAAGCTTTCTTCCTTTCAGAAGTGGAACCAAGTCCCATGTGTTGTTTTCCGTGAGAGCATAGTACTCTTCATCCATGGCAGCCTCCCAAAGTAGGTTTCCAGTGGCCTCAGAGTGTGACTGTAGATCTGAACCAAGTTTCATATAGTGATGTATGGGAATCAATGGTTCAGTGGCAGCTAGGGCTTGAGGAGCCCCAAAAAATTGTGATCCAGTCCTTCTCGCATCCGCAGGATCACCGACTACTTCACCCACATCTTGCAGGGTTTTCTCTGCCCAAGTTGGTAATTGAGTTGGATAAGCCATGACCTGCTCCTCATCCTCTGAATCAAACCCAAGAGGCTTCTTTGATGGTTTCTCTGAAGTTCTCAAAGAAGTTTCAGATTCCTCCTCATCAGTGGCAACAAGCGGTTCCTCAGCAGGGTCTGCTGAAAAATCATACAATGATTCTTCTTCAAACTTCACACTTCGAGATACAAGGAAATTTTCAGTGTGAGAGTCTAGCAATATATATCCTTTGACACTGTTAGGATATCCAAAAAATATACATTCAACACTTTGAGGCTCTAAAGCCTTCCTCTTATCTATCGGAATGTGAGCCCATGCTTGTGAACCAAAAATCCGAAGGTGCGACACTTTTGGTTTCTTACCGGTCCAACATTCAAATGGAGTGGTGCCTTTGAGTGCTTTGTGAGGAATGCGATTCTGAATGTATGATGCACAATTAATAGCTTCAGCCCATAGCTTAGGAGCTAATGATTTAGATTGTAGCATACAATTGGCCATCTCTTTTAATGACCGGTTTTTCCTCTCCGTGACACCATTTTGCTGTGGTGTATATGGCATTGTGTGTTGTAGCTGTATACCTGCATCAATATAAAGTTGCTGCACATATGTGTTGAAATACCCCCCTCCCCCATTATAAGTATGGAGTATCTTAATATTACACCTAGACTCATTCTCAGCAAGTGCTTTAAATTCTATAAGGCATTCAAATACTTCCGATTTTAATTTCAGAAAAAAATACCCAAGTAAAGCGAGAGAAATCATCTATGAAGGTGAGTACATATCGAGCCTTACTAATTGAAGGCTGCAGGAATGGGCCTGTGATGTCATTTTGAATCAGCCCAAGAGGTGAAGAATCTCTCTATGCCTTCCCTTTTTCAAACTTTTTCTCCGGATGCTTGCCAAGAATGCATCCTTGACATACACCGCTTGTGAATTTAATAGCGGGCAATCCTTCTACCACGTTTTCCTTGCTGATTTGATGCAAGTACTTATTGTTTAGATGGCCAAATATTTCATGCCATAGCCTTCTGATATCATTAGATTGTGACAGAAATATAGTGCTAATAGATTTAGGAACAAAGTGGGAGAAGAAATACAAACGAGAATCATGATCTGCAATTCCATATGCAAGCTGTGAGCCCGTGGAAATGTTGGTAATCATTGCGGAGTTTGGAGCGAACTCCACCTTTCTTCCAAAGCCAGAATGAGTGATCTGATATATCGAGAGAATATTTGCGGACAATGAGGGAACATGAAGCACATTTTTTAAGAAGCTCACTTCAAGGTCTACAATTCCTTCTCCACACACCTTTGCGGGTGTGGCATCTCCCAAGTAAATTGGGGATCTGGTGCTTTCTTTGATGGAGGAAAATTCATCTTTTGATGCAACCATATGGTTTGATGCACCTGAATCAAGGATCCAAGCTTATGGAGTGGATGTGACAGCCATTAAATCATATCCATCTCGTGCTCTCCCTCTCACATCTCCCATTCTGTTATCATCCTTCTTCTTTGCATTCTCGGGCACGGTGAGATTGTGTTGCTGCAATTGCTTAGCCATCTCATCAATTGTTTTCCTCATGCAATTTTCTTTGGGATGAAAACCTTTGGAACAGTAGCTGCAAAGTGTTCTTTCCTTCTTCTTCTTACCCTTAGGCAAAGAAGATCTCTCTGAAGATTGTACGGGTCTCTCCTTCTTCGATTCATTAAATTTACCCTTCCCTTTTTGCTTGTCTCTTCCACTGCTATTTGGAGCATCAGTAGCTGCAAGTACTTGGTTCTTTGAATGCTTAATGGCACCCATTTGTACTAACTTAGATTGCTCTCGAGTAAACGCTGCAATGAAGTCATTCAATGGAGGCATTTTCCATTTTTCTAGAGTCAATTTAGATGCTTGAAAAGATGATACAAATACGGAATATTCAGGGCCTAATTTCGAGAGAATCGAAAGGATGAGTTGATCTTCCTCTTTCTTGACTCCACATGCATCAAATTCAATGAGGGATTTAAACTTGGTGAAGTATTCTTGCATTTTGCTAAAATGAGTTGGACTAAGGGATATGAGTTCATTCTCCAGTTGATGCACTCTCATTTCATCCTGCTTGCCGAATAGTCCTTCCAATGTGGTCCAGACCGCATTGGGAGTAGTGGCTCTGCTGACATGAAAGAGGAGTTCTCTAGAAATTGATAGGAATATTAGCCCAATTTCTTCATCTATTTTATTGAAATACTTTATCTTCGCTATTGTAGAAGTCGGTTCAGTCTTCGTTCCCATTGCTACCCTGTAAAGCCCTTTGCTTCGGAGGAGCAGAGTAATCTCTGTCTTCCATTCGAAGTAATTGAAAGGATTTAGAATGAGTTTTGTGGGCTGAGAGAGATGATCCATTGCTACTTTCTGCACCTCCCGATGATATATACTTGCAAATAAAACTATGTACAATCCACTAGATTCGAACTAGCTCTGATACCATGTTGAATTGCTGCAGAAACTCCAATAGATCTAGAATTCTAGTTAAATTAAACACAAGTAATTTTCTGATATTCAAGAGAGGAGAGAAATAATTTGCTCCATAAAACCAATGTATTAAATTAATGAAAAATAGTAATACATGAGCAACCAAACCTCTAATCCCAAAGGGAGGTGGCTATATAGAAATTGCCGAATCTAGAAAACTAGGAAAAAACTAGTAAAAAAACTAGAAAAGGCTAAGAAAAGCTAAAGGGAGGCCTAAAATAGCAAAAATGACTCAAGACAACCTATGAAAAATATCAGACATGAGGAAATCATGAGGAGGGGCTCATTCCCCAAGGAAGGAAACTTTAAAACATGCTAAAATGGTTAGGGGGAGCAAATCCCTTGATTTAAGGGGGAATCTTCATGTGGGGCACCAATCCTCAAATAACTCAGGTGGATGAGGTGTGGTTAGGTGTGAACATGCACTTAGATGTCTAAATGGTTTAGGAAAGTGGTTGGACCAATATTTCCATAATATTAAGCTTGTAAAGACAAAACACAAGGGAAAGTTGGTCCACCGAGCTAGTTTACCAAAAACCAAGTGTGAACATGATTCTTAGTGCATGTGGCTAAGTCAAGGATACTTAGGCTAAAAAATAAATGTAGATGTTAGGATTATATTCCAACATTGGCAACAATGTATCAAGAATGAATAATGTATAAGTTTGTGACAAGGGAGGCATCCATAAACTCTCCATGTGATTGGAAAAGTAACCAACTGGAGGAGTAAAGAAAACCCAAAAACATATGTGGAAGAAATTGTTTTCTTGTCGCTTCTCTTTTGTTTTTGTTTTTTTTGTTTTTACTCTTTTCATATTATAACACAATGGATGGAATGAATGTTGCGGTCAAGCAAACTAGTTCTAGAGCTTGGAACATTCCTATTCTCAATATAGGGGAAAGCATGCAGGATAAGGAAATTCAGGGGATGTTCCCTCCAAGGATAAACATGTTAAGTTACAAACAAAAAATAATGCAAGGCTTATACTTTGAGATAATGTGGAAGCAATTGGCTTATAAGAGAGCAAGAAGGAGTTAACATAAAGCTAAAAAACATAAGAATGCAAAATGCAATGCAACAAATACAAATCGACAAAAGTGGGATCCTAATATGAGGTATAAGTCAAAATAATAGTAGAAAAGAAGTATGCAGCTTCAACAAAGTGTCATGAAAAAATAAAGAGGATGCTCGAGCCTAATAAAGAGCAACATGGGCATTAAATGGCTAGTGAGGAGCTAACTAGGATGCTAATGTTAAGGGTAGGATCTACTATTGGGTTGTGAAGATGTTTTTGTCATAAATTAGTAGGGTTGATCCTATGGCTAGGGATTGATTAGAAGGTAAAAGTGCAATATTTAGTGCACATATTCTAACCTATATGTTAGTTTACGAAAAACATACTTACCACAATGGATCACATTGTGCTCAAATATATATGGTTATAGCTTGAAAGTAGATGAAGACTAGGTGAAAAAGCACTTAAAATTAGGTTTAGTATTAGTTAAATGATAAAAAATGACAAATATAAACACTAAAGTATAGGTTAATTGGGTTAAAGTTTTGATAGATAGTGAAAAAAAGACTTTTTACCCCTAATTTGTGCATTTTACCCAGTTCAATGCATTTCGGTGAAAAAAGTGCTTGAATTGTGCTTACAAAATTCAGGAGTTCTAGTCGACCAATCACAATTTTGTAAGATACAAGTAGTTTTTGTTATGCAACCGACTCAAAAAATAGAAGAAAAGATAGATGAATGCCTTCAAAATCAGCCTCTTCGAGGGGGCAACCTCCTTTACATTACACATATAAACAATTCTTGGATGATACAAATGACTAAACCTCCTATCTATATATAGGAGTCTAAGGGGTCAAAATATAATCAAAACCGACATAATAGTAATAAGGGCACAACAATAACAATAGTGGGTTTCTATGGGGCACACTAATAACAATATGGGGACAATAGGGGCACAATAATAATAATAAGGGCTAAAATGACAATAGCAATGGGAGAATCACTAGTATTATAGGGACCTAACATGCCCCTCTCCTTCAGAAAAGTGTTGTCCTTAATGCTTGAGTAGTTCTAGATGCTTCTGTATAAAATTATTATCCTCCCATGTGGAATCTTCAGTGGGTAAGTTCTTCCACTTGATGAGATACTCCGAAATTGATCGATTTGGTAGCTGTCGAGTTCTTGTTTATATGACTGCTTCAGATTCCAGTATGATTTTTCCTTCCTCGTCAAGTTCTAGAAATATTGTTTGAATTGGGAGCTTGTCACCTATAACCTTCTTTAAACATGAAACATGGAAAACTGGGTGTACTCAGGAAGTTGTAGGAAGCTCCAATTTGTATGCCAAAATACCAATCTTTTGCAACACATTGTACGAAGCATAATGCTTTGGTGATAATTTATTTTCCTTCTTAGCTTGCTTGAGGGACATTTGTTTATATGGTGGTAGCCATAGGAATACCCAGTCACCTACATCAAAATTTCTTTCCCTGTGATGTCGATCTTCTTGTTATTTCATTCTATTCTGCGCCAACGTGAGGTTATCCTTTAAGAGTTGGAGAACTTGTCGTTGATGCTCGATGTGATATTCCACTGATTGAACCTTAGAATTTTATCTTAAATATGGTGTGATGGATGGTGGATGATATCCATAAAGTGCCATAAATGGGGTCATTTTTGTTGCAGTATGGAAGGAAGTGTTATACCACCATTCCGCTAGAGGCAACCATTTGACCCATTGTGTCTGTTTATCAGATACAAAGCAACAAAGATATCCTTCCAAACATTTGTTTACTCTCTCAGTCTTCTCATCAGATTGATGATGATAAGATGAGCTATGAGCTAACTGAGTACTGAGACAAGAAAATGATTATGTCCAAAACTTTCCAGTGAAAATGGGATCTCTGTCGCTTACAATAATCTCTTGTTATGCTCTTAACCTGCAAATGATACCCAAATATAGAATATGCCAAGAAAAGACACCGAGAACACATAATATGCGAAGAAAAGATACCCAGAACACAGAATGGCAATGATTTTATTATTCACAGAGTAATGTTCACTTGCCTCTTTGAGGGGGCAACCTCTAATAGAGCAGAGCTCGATTACAAAAATAAGACACGATGCTCCTCGCAGGGAGTTTCTATCCTTTATATATGACTCCTATGAGTA